>CAUYTI010019396.1:92500-104257 GCA_963575145.1 Galago senegalensis | reverse complement strand
CCCTCCCCATATTCTTGGGCTAGAATTAAGTTGTTTCTTCCATTTGAGAAGTATATATTAGTTTCATAGAATGGCTGTGTACATTGGATACTTTTTCTTCAATTACTGTGATACTTTGCTAAGAAGAACATTTTCCAGTTCCATGAGACTAGAACTTTTAAAAGTTTGAAATTATGTGATGGAAAATAGAAATAAGTGTACTCTGATGTCTGCTTCAATTTGGAAATAGTTCTTCTTTATAGAAATCAGTAGATTCAAATGCACTTTTTATTAAAAACCTTATCTTTGTGATAATAGGCCACATCACATAGTCCCAAAGCTGCAGATGCTGGTGTGGATGTGGAGAGAGGGAACACTTTCACACTGCTGGTGGGACTTCAAACTAATATAACCCCTATGGAAAGAAGTTTGAAGAACCTTCAAATAACTAAAAGTAAACCTTCCATTTGATACTGTGATCCCACTCCTAGGTATCTATGAAGAAGGAAAAAATTATTTTATCATAAGGACATTCACACTAGGATTTTTATTGTAGCTCAATTCACAATCACCAAGATTTGGGAATCATCCCAAGTGCCCATCAACACATGAATGGATTAGTAAACTGTGCCACATATATATGCCATGGAATACTATTCTGCCATAAAAAGGGAGAGATCTTATAGCTTTTGTATTTACCTGTATGGAGCACATTCTTTTACTATCACAAAAACAGAAAAGCAAGAATCCAATGTTCTCATTACTAATATGAAACCAATATATATTTAGGAAGATTGGTTTACTTAAAAAGTTACTTTTGCTTTAATAATATTCTTTTATGTTTAGTTGAAATAATACATTATTTTAGGTAATACATTGTATCATATTGTACTGTTTCATATCACTTCATACTTCTACTGTATCTTCTATGAGCTCTTTCTAAATTAATATTTTCCAAATTTCTACTCAGTTATTCCAATATGCTTTTTAAAATGATGCCTCAAAAAATAAGTAAATAAAATGATGCCTCTTCTCTCATCAGTTGTCATGAGCATTTTCATGTGCTAAATTTGGGCCCTTGTAACTCTCTAACTATGAGGATAAAACTTTAAACCCACATTTTTCTTCACCTCACTCTATTAAAGACAACTTTTTGTAATTTAAGTTTTTTATCCAATGAGTGGCATGAAGTACTTTTGTTTGCTTGTCTTCTATCCTTAGTACTGAAAGAAATTATCAGTCAGATTATCTCGATAGTATTCTGCAGTACTTTATGTGAAGTGCTGCATAATACATCTGGCCTACATTTAGCCTGACATGATTCTGACTAGAATTCATTTTTAAATGTTCTCTGTGCATTAAAGTGTCTACCACAGAAAACATAATAGTGATTGTATGTTCAGGAGAAATGTTCCACCCCCCCGCCAGACATTGTCAACTTCTTCTGATTTTTCTGCATCGTAGTGTTTATTTGCTATCCTTTTTGTGTTGTTTCTATCATCTGTTCCTTTCCTGCAGAGTAGAGACCTTCCTTTAGGGGGTGCTGCTTTGTCTCCTCTGGACTTCCTGACAGAGTAGAGACCTTCCTTTTGGCTGCTCTGTCTCCTCTGGAACCACGAGCACAGCTGTCTCCCTCTCGCCACAGAAGACATGTGTGGGCCTCTTCATCTGCTCACTCACCCAAATACTGCCCTAGGAAAATATAGACACTGAGTCCTGAGATCTTGGACTCTGAGGATCCAAACACTAGACAGAGAAGTCACAATTGCACCCATCCAGCTCAACTAGAGAAAAGAATAGTTGTAGTTGTTGAGCAGAGAAGAAATGCGCGGCTGAGAGCTGAGGTCCTCTGGGTGGGGCTGATGCCCGCTGGCCGGCCCCCCCACAGTTCCAGCAGCTGCCAACAGAACGACACGCTCCTAAGCCAGCTAACACACGCCCATGTTCTGGAGCCTGCAGCCACCATTTGGTGCAAGCTCCCCAGACACCGCAGGTTGGTGATTGTCTCAGACCTGGTGAGGACAATTTCAAAGTTGTTATGATGCTCAGATTCTGTCAAAAAGAACATTCCTCAAATATGGAAAAACATATTGGAACTTGCACCTCGCCTGGAGTTAATGGAAAGCTGTCACTTCCTCCCACCCTGCCCTGAGAGTGGTGGGAGGAGGTTGGAGCAGGTCCATCTTTGCACCCACAGACACTGGGAGCAGGTCACTCAGCTCTTCTCAAGGCAAACTTATCCATCCTGATAACAGGTGGACTTTAATGTATCATTCAAACTGCAGTATTAAAATCACCAATTATTAAGGGTATATTCTTTAATACAGGTAGGAATTATCTGATGGAAGAAAAACAGTAAAAAGAGAGCGGAAGGGGACAAAAGAGGAAGGATAGCTGTGGGCATGTTAGTTAAAATACGTCAGTTTAAAAGATCTCTCCTATATACAGTTTACTATGCACACAACATTTTATAATGTATAAGGATTAAATTTAACAATGAATATTTGCCTTACTCTATGACAAACTTTACAAGATCTATTTGTCTTTAACCCAATATGTTTGACCATGTTAATTTATGTTTTAAATGTATATTTCAACTTTACTAGACTTTCTCTTCTCACTTTTCTAAGATATTATATACAGATATTTTATACTCGGAAACTGTTTATGACTCATTGTGTCTCCGTTATGGCTTTAGTCATGAACTTACCAAGAGATTATCTAAAATTCAAAATCCAAATTAATAATCTAGGCTTGACACAGGGCACCAGCCACATACACCGGGGCTGGTACGTTCGAACCTGCCACACAAGAATGACAACTGCAACAAAAAAATAAGCCAGGAGTTGTGGTGAGTGCCTGTAGTCCCAGCTACTTGGGAGGATGAGACAAGTGAATCGCTTAAGCCCAAGAGTCTAAGGTTGCTATGAGCTGTGACGTCACAGCATTCCACCCAGGGTAACATAGTGAGACTCTTTCTCAAAAAATAAAAAAAATTAATAATTTAACTTCGTTTCACACATGATTAGGGCAACTACTTTTAAGAGCACAGGTTTTTCAAAGACGGATTTCAATGGATTAATGATAGCTGTCCACGTTTGCGAGTCTAACCATGTTATCTACATAACTTCATCTTCCAAGACGCAGAGTAAAATGTCTGGAAATCTTGCTACACAGACTAGGAATGTCAGGTATATGACAACTGCACACTTCATGGTTTCTTTCTTTCTTTTTTTACCAGCCCCAATATGATGCACAGAAAACATTTTAGAGAAGCTACAATGTTACTTTTCCCCAGAATGGTCATCCCATTAAAACTCTGATGGAATTTTTAGACTTTTGTGAGAACTAAATTAACATATCAATAGAGATCCATTTCCAGATTGAGGGTCTCAGTTTTAGATTCAGAAAATGCCAGGCAGTAATTGAGAGTGGCACTTTGAACACAACCTTGTGTGTGGAAACCGTGCTGAGAAGTGATGCCTCCTGTGCTTCTGTCCCCCCAGCTGAAGGGGCCTGTGGAGGAACCTTGCGGGGAACCAGCAGCTCCATCTCCAGCCCCCACTTCCCCTCCGAGTATGAAAACAATGCTGACTGTACCTGGACCATCCTCGCGGAGCCAGGGGACACCATCGCGCTGGTCTTCACTGACTTCCAGCTGGAAGAAGGGTATGACTTCTTAGAGATCAGTGGGACAGAAGCCCCGTCCATATGGTGAGTGCTGGGGGCTGGGAAGGCACCAGGGTCGGGGTGGGGGGGTGGAGGTGCACCCAGGCTGACCGGGCTGGCCCAGCGGCTGGCTAAGCTTCTCTCATCCGATGCCCATTGGCAGCAGGAGTGTTCCTTTTGTTGCCCTGCTATTTCGGCTACTAAAAAGTTACGTTTACCATGTGACTAGTTATGGAGTTTCTACGGTCTTTGTGCTGGTGTTTAGGGATGGAGGGGGGTTTGTGCTTTGAACTTGCCGTGTCCTTACTTTGCAGTTTTCTAAGGCAGCACAGGTGATGGCAACTAAGTGAGACAAGTGAGTTTGGGGTTGGGGTTGTTTTTAACTTACTGTGAACAGGTGCGTTTGGGCTGAATTTTCCTTTAATTCCATTACTGAGTGTCAACAAACTGCTGCATGTATATCACTGGGCATTGCTTCTCCTCTGTGAAGATGGTTCACCAAATCATGTAACCACCTCTGGAGATGTGGCCACAGAGCATCAAAGCCAAAGCAAGTCAGTGTCAACCCTAATCTAATATATGTGCAAAATCAGTGGAGGGATCGTTGGTCCTCCTGTGTGTGCCCGGGAAGGGACAGGAGAGATCGGGGTCTAGCCAGGGACAGGTTGGGTGAGGAACAGTCGGTCCTCTGCTGTGTGCCCTGGGAGAGAACAGGGTCTAGTCCCACGGTTCTCAACCTGTGGGGTGTGACCCACAGGAACCGTATGAAAGGGGTGCTGCATTAGGAAGGTTGAGAACCACTGGTCTAGTCCAGGACAGGTTTGGTGAGGAACAGTTGGTCCTCTGCTGTGTGCCCTGGAAGAGCCAGGGGAGATCAGGGTCTAGCCCAGGACAGATTTGGTGAGGAACAGTCGGTCCTCTGCTGTGTGCCCTGGAAGAGCCAGGGGAGATCAGGGTCTAGCCCAGGACAGATTTGGTTAGGAACAGTCGGTCCTCTGCTGTGTGCCCTGGAAGAGCCAGGGGAAAACAGCGTCTAGTCCGGGACAGGTTTGGTGGTGCTGCTCACAAGAGCAGCTTTGGCTGCATCTGTGAGTGTGGTTTAAAAGAGGAATTAAAAGTGTAGAGGTTTAAAGGCTTCAATTCTATCGCTAATTAAGTAATTTTTTGTGTGATAAAGTGTTTTTTGTGTCTTTCTTTCATTATTTTCTTACCTCTTTAAAACTGTTTATGTATTTCGGATCTTGAGCTATAAGTGAATTTGAGAATTTATGTATTAAACTAAGGTAGACCTTTATTGTTTAAAAATTTTATTATCACAGTTTTCAAAAAATCTTTGAGGTGCAGGATGTATGACGACCGAGTTTTAGAAATCATATGGTTAATGTTAAAGGCTTTCCACACGAGAGTGTGGAGATGCTGGACGCTGACACCTTCTCGGTGAGACGGCAGGTCAGTGAGATGTAGAATCAGGGAGGCATGTTTACCAGGGATTTGGGGTCTGTGAATAGTGACAGGTATTGCCAGGCAAGCTTAGTCTGTGTGAGGAAGGAACTTCAGGCTGCAGACGACTAAAATGAAAACAGCTACTAGACAGAGATTCCCCCCCAATGCAGCGAGACCCTCCGCTGGACCAGAAGGGCTGAGGCGCACAGTGAGACTGACCGCCCAGCAGCCTTCAGCTCACTCATTCATTTGTTTCCATGGAAGACGGAATCGGGGCTTGGAGGATGTTTGACGTAGTTTTGTCTGTTTCTTCTTGTCTCATCCCTGCTGAGTTACCATATCCTCTTCTCTTCTTAGCTTAATCTCTGTCTTTACTTTCCTCTGACTAATAAATATTCCCCAACTGCTTGAACTGTAGCACACACACACACAAAAAAAAAAACATGTGAAGATGATATCAGGAGTGTGCTGAAAAGTGTGTTCTCTCTGAAACGCTGAGTGGGGCGGGGCAGGGCTCCCCAGTGAACGTGGGTTGTCAGTTGTCACCGATGGCATGGCCAGCCCGAGACTGCCCCTATTTTCTTGATGACTGAGTTCAGGCATGAAGACTTTTCCCAACTCCCTGCAATCTCTCTCTAGGCATTTTCAAAGGAAGCTGGTAGGAAAGTTCTCAGTGGGGCCTTTGGCCCTCTGATCCTTCTTGGCTAATAAACTGTTGTCAGTTGGCTTAACCTGTTCTCTTTAAATAGCCATCAGACGGGTGTGGAGTTGGATCTGTACTTGTAACCTCAGGATGATTCACAGTGACCTGTCTGCTGGGTGCAGAAGCCCTGAGGGGCCATTATTGGTACTGTCCACTATTACTCCATCTGTTACTGCGATGAAAAAACAGAGCCCCACACTGGACAGGAAATGCAAACCTGATGGGGCACTTGGCAGAAACCTAGGGCACGAGGCCACAGCCACCGGCTCCACCCTGCACACTTTCTCCCGTTCCCCAGCAGCCCAGTCCAGGCCAAGTGTTAACGCCCTGTCAGGAAAGTGCCTTCTGTTTCTGGACTGCAGTTTGATAATAACCCCGTGAACAGGTGACTTCCACGGGGGACATGTGGAATTGAAAAGCCATTTAGCCTGCGTGCTGGGTCAACCGTGTTGGAGGAGATGGCACTTTTGTGTGTGCGACATTTAGTGTTTATCATAATAGCCGAAAGAAATACCTTGTCAGGGCCAGACTAGGACTTCTCAAAGGATCTCTCAGCTTTCACATATTCTGCAGTGATGGCTGCAAAGGAAAAGGGGACTCTCCTAAATAACCACGGAAATCGACATGAGCACTTTTCAATACAAATTGGAATCCTATGAATCTCCCTTTAAGACTTACACAGTGCGTGATATGGTTTAACTCAAAAAGATAATTATTTTACCATATGTGAGAGTGGCATTCTCTGACATGGTAAATGGTCCACATCAGTATTTAAGAGATTTATTCATTTTTTAATTGCACAGAACATGCTAAGAAGCACGGTGGGTAGATGTAACCTCTTCTCAAGCACAAAGTCACACTGAAGAGATGGGGACAGTGTCAGTAGCTGTGACCGATGTTACAGCACACACATATAATTTTCCAATAATCTATTTTTAAGAACAGAACATATGAGCAAGGGCACTCTAAGAAGCAGCTACTTGGAAAATTGTTAAAAGCAATAATAGGATTAGCCTTATTTTCATTTAATTTGGAGTGAAATTACCTCTCGGCTATGTTTTATGTCAGCGTTGCCATGGCTACGATTGAGGCAGTCTAAATGCGGCCGGTGATGTCATGTGCCAGAATTATCTGTACATTAAGCCCAGAGTGATGCAAACCTCACCAACTCTGCGGCCGTCAGCGCGTGCTGATTTTTTTTTGTTGTTGTTACTAATCAGATTCTGATTAAGTACAGGTTTGTTTCCTAACCATGTACTTTATCAGAGTCCCCATTTACAGTTTTCAATGCAGAATGAGCAATTATGAATTTTCTTGCAATTAAAAAGAAAGTGTATAGCAGTAAAGCCAGCTGATTATCTCATTTTTTCCTGAAGTGATTTGATTTGATGGTGTCGCTTATTACTAATAACTCTAAAAATATCAAGAAGAGAGAAAATCGATTTGATTTCAGCATTAACCTAGTATGGTTTCTAAATTAAGATGTGATGGTTAAAGGGATCAGGGTTATATGGTCTTGGCAGGAAAAAAAAATGGAGGGAGCATTTATTGTCTTTAAAATATGCCCTTATATGACCAGGATCGTTTGCCCATCTCCCTCTGAGACGTGGACAGAGTGAAGCATAGGGTAAGAAAGGAAAGAAAGACAACAAGTGCATTTAGAACGGGTCCTCGAGCCCACTTCCATGTGTGGGTGTCCTTACAGGCATGACTTGGTCTGTCAGGACGGACCCCAGAGCCTTGGCGTGCCTGAGCACTTTCATGGCCTGGCCCAGCTGTCTCTCGCTCCCGGTTCCCCTCAGCTTGGGCCCTGCCACTGTCTTTCAGGATTATTCCCATGAAACCTTCCCTGTCCTCATGTTAGCACGTGTCTGCACCCCTCGTGCAGCTACATGCCTCCGCGTGGAAATTCCCCACTGCCCAATTAATGCCGGTTAAGTTAACATCATGCTTAGAGGGGAGCACACCATCAGTGCAGGGCACGGCAGGACTGAACCAGGGGAGCCAACAGGTGGTGTGATGCCCTCCCTGGAAGACTCCAGTGGTGATGGATGCAAAGAGGCTTCCTGGCTGATTTGGCTTCCACCTGCCTTATTCTTTTCAGGGGGAAGTCTGTGACTTTATGATTTTTATGAGGCCTACATTCTGTTTTTCACAAACCGGTGTAACTTTGCCCCTTTGCCTTCCTGGACCATGCAGGATTCCAGTCGAGGAGACGAATAAGGTTCTGTGACTGCACTTAATTTGTTTCCCATTAATCTGGCAGGATTTCACTATTAAATCAATCCAGTCAGTGATTTGCTGAAACCAAAACAAAAACTTCAGAGAAAGTGATGAAGCTGAGTGAGCTTCACAGAACCTGGAAGGGTCCAGATGCCTCCAGTGTTTACCCAATGTGTCGCTTAATTGGTAATTGACTTGCTGTACAGATAATTTCTAATGAGGAAGGATTACAGAAGCCTCCAATGAGTAAGTGACTCCTGGAAATCAATGCTTCTCTCACCTGCTCAAAAATTTAAAAAATGGGCATCATCCTTATTATTATTTTTAACTGTTTACTTTGAATTTATTTTGTATAAAATTTGCAAAACAAAAACAGCCTTTCTCTAATGTTCTTACAGATCCTAGTATAATTACTGAGACCAAGAAATTAAGACAGGCAGTTCTCCTAGATCATGTGAGGCCTGAGTTAGTTTCTCTGGGTCCCCACTGCTGTCCTCCTATCTGGTGGGTCCACCCGGGACCCACTGCATTTGGTTCCCTCCTTGGCCTCCTTCAACCCAGGACTGTTTCCATCTGCTTTTGTGTGTCTATGACCTTGATCTGGCTCATGCCAACAGTTCAATATTTTGGAAAAAAATGACATTATTTGAGAATATTGTGGAGAATATGGCACAATGACCCGATACCACCAACTAAACTGGTTGTGTTTGTCTCTTTCATATTTTCCATTTTAATTTTGAATTCAGTAACCATATTCCTTAAACCTATTCAATGTATGTACCTCAACATTTTAATAGATACAAGTATATGTACAAAAATATTTTACACATGTGTGTTTCAATCTCTCCCACTTTGGTGCTTGGGGTTTTTTCTGTGGGCACCTGTGACGCCAGCTGGACAGGTCCTTCAGCGAGAACAGTGACATTCCTCCCTTTCTGACCCTCATGAATTTCTTTAAAGAGTGATAGTGCCATTTCTTAGTAATTATATCTATCTTGAGTTTTGTGAATTATACATTTTAGAAAAGATGGCACCTGAGAAATCTCCTGAGACAATCCTTTTATTGCTTGGGTGAGTAAACCATATCCTAAATATCCCCCCAATTTTGTCCTAAGTTACGCAGTTAGTCAGCTGGGAGAGCATCTTGATTTGCTCTCTGTTGTCGGAACTGGTTCCACCACTGCTAAGATACCCCACTGACCTGGTGGGGGGCAGTGACCTCTCTTATCTTTCCATCAGCAGGAGTCCAGCACAGCAGCTACCCAAGATGACTGATTGAGACCTTGGTATAAATCAGACTTGGGCTCTAGCCTGGCTCAAGCCTGGGGGCTTGATGACCTGGGGGGGGGCTTACTCTCTATGTCCGAGACCCCTGCCTGTAAAGTGGAAGTGATCATGACATCTCTTGGAGAGCTGCTAATCGGAACAAATAAGCAAACACTTGTGAAGCCCTTAGGACAGTGCCTCAAACACAGTGATTTCCTTAACTAGCCACATGTCAGCTGTGCTCAGAGTGGGAGCCACCGTGAGTTCAGTCCTCTGTCCTAGAATAAACGTGAAATATTTTAAAGTAAAAATTATTTGTTTAATTGCTTTTGACTTGACCTGGTTTTAACAAGCCTATGTTCGGCAAGCAACTGTGGAATTTTTGAATTATAAACACATGGTTGCACTCCTGAGTTGGACTTTCAGCCCGTCCATCTCATCTGAACTGTGAGCCTGGGAGAAATAGCCACACTCAGAACATCACTTTCAAAGAAAAGTTAGAACCTAAGGGCTGACCACATTTGATTTGAGGGAGTATAATTGATCACAGCAAATATTATTGACTAGTCGGGGTTATCATCACATGTGACATTCAGTTTTGTGAATGAAAATCCAAATGCTACCCATGCAGGGGTGTCCAGCCTTTTTTCTTTTCTGCTGCGCACTGGAAGACATGGGGAGACCGAGCGTTGTGCTGGGTCACAGTGAAGCACACAGACACCAGCAAAAGCCAATGAGCAAACAAACTAACAACAACAACAACAAAGTCTGTGCACATTTTTCAAGATATCTGATACCACAGATAAGCAAAATGTCCCCACATAATTTGTGCACAGCTGTGGGAAACAAAAGGTGACAATAGTAGAATTTAGACTGAGGTGTAGAATTTAGACTGAGGTGTAGGGTTTAGACTGAGGTGTAGGATTTAGACTGAGGTGTAGGATTTAGACTGAAGTGTACCTTCATTTATTTGGGGTTGTCCATTAAAGGCAGAGTGGATCCTGAGATTGTGGAGTTCTCCTATTTTGGTTTTTTCTTTTTGAGACAGGGAGGGTCTCACTCTGTCACTTCACTCTAGCTTAGCTGTAGGGGTGTGACCTTAGCTCACTGCAGGCTCAGACTCCTGGGCTCAAGCAAGCCTTGTCCATTGGCCTCCTGAGTAGCTGGGACTACAGGTACACACCACCACACCCAGCTAATTTAAGTGATTTGGTTTCTCTCTCTCTCTCTTTTTTAAGAAAAGGAGTCTTTTTATTTTCCCCAGGCTAATCTCAAACTCTTGGCCTCGAGTGACCCTCTCAAATTCGCCTCCCAGAGTGCTGAGACTATAGCCGTGAGCCACCGTGCCTGACCAGATTATGTATTTATGTCCAACTTAGGACAGTGCTGCTGGTCTGTGAACCGTCGTTTGAGTGGGGAGAGTGTGTGGTGCACATGGTTGACAAAAATAGAGCTAATAACTAATTATTTGTAGTCATGGTTTCAGTTCTTCTCTAATAGTGAACATTGCAATAGTTAAGCTATTTCAAAATTTGCTATAAGCTGTTTAGTATTTATTGAAAAGTGCATTATATTTGCAATGGGGTGCTGGGGCAAGTGGAGCTAGTCAAGAAGGATGGAGATTGACATTGAGCTTCAAATTTGGGCTTCACAGAACCACTGGGGTCTTGGTGCTCAGAGACTGTGATGTAATTAACTAAAAGCCAGGCCACCTGGAGGGCCCGTTATTAAGAAGGGGACTTGGAATCAAAATGAAAGAATAAAAAAAAAAAAACCCACAGTATTTCCATAGCTCCCCTACATGCTCGGGGAA
Organism: Galago senegalensis; assembly: GCA_963575145.1. Taxonomy (NCBI): domain Eukaryota; kingdom Metazoa; phylum Chordata; class Mammalia; order Primates; family Galagidae; genus Galago; species Galago senegalensis. The sequence goes on along the minus strand of CAUYTI010019396.1, from coordinate 93,161 downwards.
GTTAGTGCCTCTCAGCCTATTAATAGCTGCATGTTGAAAATAAAATTATTTTCAATTCTTTGGGAGAATGTTAAGGTAAAGCGTTTCCATTCAGTTCAGGGTGACTAATCAAAGGTCAGGCAGAAGATGAGCTCCAGACACATTGGAGCAGGAAACATTCCTCTTCTGCAGGATATGGATGGAATCTCAGACAGCGTGGTGTTAGGGCTGGACTGTGCCTACCTGGAGCAGTCCCCGCCCGCCCAGCTCGGTATGCCCATTCCTGTTCATACTGATGCTGCAGTGACCTGGGTCCCACTTGTGACCGCTTCTCCCCAGGTTTTCCATCCAGTCTCTCTCTAGACTGTCTTTCTCCTGTGCCGTCAGTGAAGTCTGGCTTATCCTACGGTTCCAGAAAGAGAATCAGCCTGGGAGTGAGAGAAAAAAAATGGGTTGAAAATTCTATTGCTGTCTTTTGAAGATGGATCATTTGGGTTAGTTTTTCAATTTCCAGAGTTTTGGTTTCCTGACTATAAAATCAGGTTAACAATACTTACCTTGCTGGGAGAAGATTAAAATGTAGGTTGGAAGCCTGCCACACTTCCAGATGTGGGACAGCCAGTGACTGTGTCCATCCTCCATTGTCACTGTGTCTATGGGACAGCCAGTGACTGTGTCCATC
>CAUYTI010019396.1:0-87500 GCA_963575145.1 Galago senegalensis | reverse complement strand
AACAGGTGACCGAATGTGCTACAAAAGAGGCTTTCTCTGGGGCACTGTTCAAAGGGAGAAATTATGACAAGCGAGATAATTAAAAGACTGTTCAGGGGAGACATTACTGATCTAATTCATCAGATTTAAAATGAAGCACTCAAGTGACCCGTGGCAGAGTGTGCTGCTGTAAGGTGAGGGGTAAACACCCCGCATCTTCCTTACTGGGGAGACTTTCTGGAGTCCCCGTTCTTGCCGTACATTCTGCAGTCAGTGAAGCCTTCATGGCAATTTTCTATCTGGAGATCTCTTGATATTTCAGCCTGAGCTGGGCTTGTAGAAAGCCATGGGGAGGAACTAGAAGTGTGGGGGTTGTGAATGTGGGGGGGGACACGCTCCCATGTAACAGCTGAGCACTGACAGCCCTGAGCATGGGTCCTCGCATGGCCCAAGGTGAGTGTAGTGCCCATTCTTTAGGGGATATCAGCTGGGGGCGGCAGAGATGTGTTAGGGCAGTTGTGAGGGTACCTGCCTGGCTGAACTTTGTCCACCTTCACTCCCAACCTGGAAGGATTTGCAAAGTCTCTTGCTGCAGGGGTGGGGCAGTAGCCGTGCCGGGGTGAGAGTCAGTCCGGTGAGAAACTTGCCTCTGCCTGGAAAGACGATATGGGTGCCTTTCATTCCTCCTCCTATGGTTTTATTGGATGAAAAACTCGGGAGTAGAAGATGCTAAATTCCCCAAGTTTTCCAAAGGATCTGCTGCCATTCCGGTATCTATTCAATTGATAAAGCCAATACCAGATTGTGTTGGCAAAATGGACCAGAGTAAGGCACTGTTGGGGCAAAAGGAACAAAATGAATCAGCCGAAATGGGAGAACATTTCAATCTCAGATTCCAGTGGAAAACCAGAGAGAGAAACTGGAAATCTGAGCCGTGTCAGCCAAATGGAAGCAGAGATAAGCAGAGCAATAATTAAATAGTTAGGCAAAAGATGCCCTAACGAAGGTGGAAGATGTGAAAATTCCTTTGATCATAGACAAGAGAAATTATTTTATGGTACTGGGAAAACATCGACATACGCATATAAAACCCCACATTAAACCTGAAATTCAGAAATACCTCGCAGCTGTTCCTGATACTTATTAATATAGTTTGACAAAGATGTTCCTGATACTTATTAATTATAGTTTGACAAAGATGGCGTTAAAACCTGCTCAGGTGCAATGCAGGTTCACTTCCTTCACTAATAATTAACTTCCCACCTACGCCGATGGTTGATAATATAATGCATGGCTTATATGTGTGTGAGGGTATTTACATTAACTCATATACAAATCAGAAAAATAGTTCATAAACTATAAAGCGTTCTACAACAAAAAACCCAATTTTCTAGAAAACAGGGAAAAATTGTCAATTAGAAATATCAGATGTTATTTTGCTGAGCCAAATGGTGTAAGGTTTAAAATGGCTGTGAGACGTTCTGCCCAGTTTTTAATATGTGGAGTCTGGCAGTTAGACTGTCGGAGATGAATGGCTCATTTGAAGGATGGCTTTCTCTTTACCAGAATTAACTGTAGCCGCCCACAACATGAATATTAAAATTCAGGTTCTTTTCCATACCATCTTAGGCTGCTTGGGCTGTTATGACAAAATTACACAGACTAGGTGGCTTGAATGGTGCCATTTAATTCTTACAGTTCCAGAGGCTGGAAAGCTAGATCAAGGTGCAGCAGATGGGGTTCTGGGTGAGAACCTGCTTCCCGGTCATCCTGGCCCTCGCTCGCTGGGCCTTGACAAGGCTGAGAAGGCTGTGGGGTCTCTCTGATCCCATCAGGGGCTCCACCCTCAGTGCCTCATTGCACCTCAGTTATCTCCCAAAGGCCAGAGCTCTTGACATGGCTGCTTTGGGGTTACAGTTTTAATGCATGGATTTCGGTGGGACAGACACTCAGTCCGGAAGATGCACCGTGTCTAGTGGCTGATGCACCTTCACTGACCACTTCCCCGCTCTCTGGTCTCCTCATCCCACTGGTGCTTCTTTCATCTCCCCTCCATTCTGTACCTTATAATCACAATCAAAATAGCTTGGGACTAGCACAGAATACGAAGCAAATTAGAACACATTGCAGTGTGTCCCAGGAGTGGGAAAAAATGAAAAGATGGCATAAATTTCTTGGCCTAAAACCTCCCATAAATTATTGAGATTTTGCTGTCCGTGGCCTGAATGTGCTGAAGCCTGACTGGGCTGTAAATGTGGGGAGGGCTCCAGGCCCTTCTGGAGCTGCCTCCATTCACTGGTCGTAAAACGTGACCTTCTAAAAGGCAGTTTAAAGACCTGGACCCTGTGGTTAAGCCACAGGTGATGGGGGGTGCATGTCATGACACAAATTCCTCCTGCCTTTAATGTTCCTGTGTTGTGTCCTTTTCATAAAAGGTAACAGTAGCACAGGGAGGGTTGAAGAGGAGACTGGACCTCCACAAACCATGCCACCTCCAGAAAGAGAAGCTGTTTTGCCCTCCGAGCGTCAGCACCGTAACCGGCTGCTGTGATGAGCTTGGGATTCACCTTTTACACCAATATCCGAGAGTTCAATTAGCGATGATTAGAGCCCCACTGGGCGAGAGTAATTTCAGCACCGCAGTCAGGTGGTGAGAGGTACAGACAGAGGACCCTTCTCATTGAAATTACCTCCCCACGAGTGTGCCTCTGTCTGTTCATTAGACCCGAGGAGGGTCTACAGTTTTCCAACCCCTTGCCAATGTACGTCTGTGTATTCCAGACTGCATTGTAGAGCCTATTAAAATACTCAAAGTTACATATTCATGGATCTCTGGCAAGAAGGTCTTTATGGGTAGGTGGGTTCCAAGAGAACAAATGCAGAGAACAGGAGCCGAGTAAATCCATGAAGTAGGAGCGTTTTATAAATAAGATGTAAGAAATGATGCCCGTTTCCACAAGGAAGAGAGTGAACCACGTAAGGAGAGTTGGGTTTGGGGTTTGTTTTGTGAGGGTGGTGTGGTCACGGTCTGACTGAGGCCTCTAGGTTGGTGGTCACTGCTTGTCAACATGGAGGCCCCAGCAGCCAGCGCCCGGCACGGTCTCACTGATGGGGACACGCACACTGTGGATGGCTGGTCACTTACAGGACAGGAAGGGCGTGGCATTTGTTATCCCCACAGGAGGTGCTCAGTAAATGCCCAGTTATACGATGATGGGGCTGTATGGTGTAAAATTTCAAATTTATAGCCACCCAGTGTCACACTTGCTCTGGTGCAGTGTCCTCTGTGGGAAAGCTGAGATCGGCGAGTGGAAGGGCCACATGGACACGAACTTTAGAGGCTGTAATCAGGCAAAGTGCCCTTGATCATTAAGTCTATCCTCAACCTGTTCTCACCGATTAGCTTTGGTGACTTGTTTAACACATACGGAATAATGTAGGGCAAATAAGAAATGAAAGCCCGAAAGGAACAAATTAACTAACTGCAAATGGAGATCAATGGAATTGGGGGGGCCACAATTCATATTTAATTTCCAGCCATCTATGGAAAAACGGAAACTTGGCAAGTCACCGCTCTCATTAGCAGAGAAGAGAAGTTTACAAATTTCTTTCAACAGTGGCAAGGCTCTTCTTAGCGCTAAATTTGAAAATAAAATTTAACCTGCAGCTTTTTCTTGCCAGAGTCACAGATAATAAAAATGTTTGATGCTCTGAACAGCAGAATGGAAAATTATAAAAGCAAACTAGCTAGGAGTTTTCCTCCGGGTAATATTTTAAGTCAAGCTCATGCCATCCAAAACAATGCAAAGAAGCTAAAAAACATAAACAACAATAGCAATAAAACTTTTATATCTTTCTTCCAAGCAAAATTCATTTGTGTCTTCTAGTTGAGATTGCTGTACTGAGGACTAGTGGGCTTACGAAAAGGCATGAGAGCGCCTCTCTCCTGAGGGAACCGGCCACGTAGGCGAATCCACACAGAGAAGATACATACCATAGTGGGGAGAATGTAGTGCCCATTTGATAGGATACACTTGCACTTTTGGGGGGTTCTGAATTTTCCTTGTATTTGCTGGTTTACGATTATAGAACACCAACACTGAGTATGCAGTCTTACCACAGCTGAGTAGACCAAGGCTTTGGACTTGACCTAAAGTTCATTCATGTAAGATACAGGGAGGTGGTGGGGAGGGGGACACAAAAGTACTATTAATTAATTAAGTTGTCCAAGGGTTTAGGTGAATAAGCTATGAAAAAGTGAAATGCAGAAACGTGTGTGTGAACGCACAGACTCACACGGCTTCACTTCATAATATCTGATATGTGCATGTGACATGCAGTAACTGTACCAGTTAACACAATTCAGTCGAAATAAAAAGCTATAGACAATATTTACCAAATTACATTTTATTTTTCATGAGACTACTGAAGGGACAAAAACATAGGATGAAGTATAATCCCCTATTCTAGGGGTTTATTAATTTATTTAGTTTTTATTTAGAGAGTGATTTAACAAGAGTCTAAAAATTTCATAATATTGGGCAGTGCCTATGGCTCAAGGAGTAGGGCACTGGCCCCATGTACCAAGGGTGGCAGGTTCAAGCCTGGCCCCGGCTAAAACTGCAAAAAAAAAAAAAAAATCGCATAATTTCTAACCCTAAATCTTAAATTTCTTCCTGGAAATTATTCAAGAAAATGAGTGCAGGTCACTGAAAAATGCCTATGGACAAAGGTGTTAATTGTAATGTTATGAATAATGGTGAAATTTATGAAATACAAACACGTGGGGCACAGGGATTTCAGATTCGGAGCTTCAGGAAGCAGCATCTCTTCATTCTCAAGAGGCTTTCCCGAGACTGTGCAACGGGTGGCCGACCTGGACGGAGGCCTCTAGCATCCCAGGTAAGGGTTCACTTGACTCCCCTGGGGTGCTTGGAAAGCGAGGTCTGTATAGGAGGGAAAGTTGCAAATACTGTGAGACTTTAGCAAGTGAGCAAGTCCTTTGGGACTCCGTTGCATCATATATAAAATCATGCTAATAACAAAGGCCACCGCACGGGCTTATTGTGCAATTAAATCTGTAAATACATGAAAATCTTGGCAGATGAAGTGCTGTGGAAAACTCTCAGCCGTGTTTAACTGGGCTGGGCACTATGGTGGAAGGGATACGCTAATGACACTGTTACTGCCTAACAATTAAGCAAATCCAGCTTGTTATACTTGCTCTTAATTGCTGAGATTACATTCTCCTTGACAAGACCAAGTGATATTATATTTGACTATGCAACAAATACTTATTAGCCATTATGTGTTAGTCACTCTTCTAGACTCTGAAGACAGCTGAATTAATAAGCAAAAGGACCAAGGCACAGCTCAAAAGTAACTTAAGCAGGGCGGTGCCTGTGGCTCAAAGGAGTAGGGCATATGCCAGAGGTGGTGGGTTCAAACCCAGCTCCAGCCAATGCAAAAAAAAAAAAAAAAAAAAAAAAAGTAACTTAAGCATTCTGGTCAACATTGTGGTTTACCTTTCAGTTTTGGTAAATAAAGAATATTGACTGTGTGAGAGAAATAAGTATGAGCTGACTCTGACAGGTAGATGTAACGTAACCTAAAAAGATACATTTGTAAATAATTTTAAAGCATTTAATATTCATAACATCATAAGGTAAATGATTAAAAATAAGGATAAGTGGGGGGTTTTTGTTTTTGTTTTTTGACATAGAGTCTCACTATGTTGCCCTTGGTGAAGTGCAATGGTTGGCGTCACAGCTCACAGCAACCTCAACTTTTGGGCTCTGGCGATTCTCTTGCCTCAGCCTCCCAAGTGGCTGGGACTACAGGTGCCTGCCACAACTACCGGCTGTTTTTTGGTTGTGGTTGTCATCGTCGTCTGGCAGGCCCGGGCTGGGTTCAAACCCACCAGCCCAGTGTATGTGGCTGGCGCCCTAGCTGCTGAGCTCCAGGCACCAAGCCAGGACAAGTTTTATTTTTTTATATAAAATTTTAGGTTCTGCATTACATCTGTAGAGTGTCTACTCTACGGTGATAAGTTTGCTTTATTAGTTTCTTACTAGCTTCTGAGAAAAAACCTAGCAGATCAAATACAGATTTCTATCAGTGCCTATTGATGAACCTCCCCTTTTATTCTCATAATATTTTTAATTTTAGCAGTTGACAGATAAAACATTCAAAGGAACTCTTGCCAAGCTGATGTATTCAGTCTTTTGCAACTAATGAGAGCAGTTTTGTCTTATTATTGAATTAATAAAGGGCAATGGTAATTATAGATTATATTTAAACAATATAGCTTTGAATAAAAATAAAAACATGAAAATATTCTTCAATTATTGGCCATGATTTCCTCTCCTTTTCCTCAAAATATGCACATAATGAAGTAGTGTCAGCCGTGGGCTTCAAATCCATCTGCCCCTGGACATGTCCTGAATCAGGACTGTGAAGCCTGCTGTGACCCACAGGCTTCTGTTCACGGAAACTCACTCTGAGTCACACGAGATGTGCAGCCCTCTCTGAGGGGTTTCCCGTCTCCATGATGGCGGGAGGAGTTTTCACGCAGCCACCTGTGGAAGAGTCATTCCCCTGGGATTTATTCGTGTGATTTATAATTGAATTTTCCAAGGTTTGTAAATGGATTCCATCTAATACTTGCAAAAAGTAATACCCAGTTTAGTTCAGATCCCAAAAGAAATGCAAGATTACCATTTTGCAATTGATGTTGATAAACACTCAAACTGCAAATCTTGCGCTGTGCCCAGTCTCTCAAACAACTGTTTCCACGGGGTACTCTTGATAAGTAACAAGACAAAGGATGGCAGACCAAGTTCTTAGTCACATATCAACAGGGTCATTACTGGATGGCGAGCGATCAGACATGGGCAGGGGCTGAGGGCGTTGAGAGTATCAGGTACCGCAGCTGTGGGCAGGAGACCCCTGCAAGAGTATCGCCTGGAAGGGATCTGGGTGATGTTCAGTTTTTGAAGAAAGAAAGACAAAATCTTGAACAGGATCCCAATGTGGAGACCCTGAGACAGCTGTCGTAGAAATGTCGTCTAAGTGATTTCATCTGAGTGCTGTTCACAGGCTCACGAAATAGAGTTTCATAGTGTCCTATGAAGACTGTACATCATTGAATGAATGGTTTTCTGGGAATTTCTTATTCTGATTTTGGTTCTCCCCTTACTAATAGAATTTATTTGTATTGACCAACACCAATATGTCATTCAGTGAGGTTGTGTCACTCATGGGAACAGCTTTTCTTTTACAAATTTACATTTCTATCACCACATGCTTTGGCAGTGTGCCCACCATAGGTATTTTATGCAAACATGCATAGCTGTCTTCAGATAATAAAAACTAGTTTTTTGGGCAGTGCCTGTGGCTCAAAGGAATAGGGCGCTGGCCCCATATACTGGAGGTAGCAGGTTCAAACCCAGCCTCAGGCCAAAAACTGCAAAAACAACAACAACAAAAAATAGTTTTTGTTAAGGTTAAGAAAGAAAATTCTGTGAATAAGTATATATTTGCCAAATAAGGTTGAAAATATTTTAAAATGCATGTTCTATTTTAAACATTATAAAAAATCAAGCATTAATGTTTTAGGCAGAAAATCTTGGGTTTATCCTGGATGTGAGTTGGAATTTGCTTTGTCTAATCCTGATCTTTTCATGGTAGGACCTGAAGTTATGACATCTTATTATTATTATTATTATTATTATTTTGTTTTTTGTAGTTTTTGGCCAGGAACAGGTTTGAACCCGCCACCCCGGTACATAGGGCCAGTGCCCAACTCCTTGAGCCAAAGGTGCCACCTTGATATATTATTTTTGAACAAATTAAGTTGTATTAGCTGGTTTTAAATTGAATTCTGGAAAAATACATTTGTCATCCCAAAGCACCAGATGTCCCAAAGGAGCCATTCATGGGGAAAAGGGGAAATTGTAACTAAATGTACCTTTACTTACAAAATATTCATTAGACGGTTGTACAAAGAAATGGCCAACATATAGAGAATATTTTTTTAATATTTAGTAAAAAATTTCATTAATATTCATCAACAAAGGTACATTTAGCTATAATTTCCCATTTTTTTCCTCCAGGGAGACTTTTACCACATTTTGTTGTGAATGGCTGAATCACCAATACCTCTAAAGATGCTCACTGTTTTTTTAAGCAGTTTAAAGAGTTCTTTCACCAAATAATTACTGAATGTTTATTATGAACAAGGGTTGTCATTATTACAAAAAGAAATATGAATTTTAACTCACTATAAAAGCAAACATTTAAATATTTTGAGAGAATAAAAAAATAACTATAAAAGTTTTTGTATTTTATCATCACCTGCTTTTTTTTTCAGTTTTACCATAATTTACTAAATGGCTATATACCACCATTAGCACGTACTATTTTGTATAGCCTAATATAAGTAAAAATTAAAAAATGTTTGTTTAATTTCCCTGCTGTTATGAAAATTGTGTATTTGATACCATTTCTTTCAATTTATCAGACAGATAATGTTTGGGAGAAGGGAAATGGATTAGCCAAAGCATACTTGGTTTGTAGTTTTACAGTTATAGAAACAATTATGTAAGATGTTTGTAACATAAAAAGAAGATTTTGTAGGGTGGCACTGTGGCTCAAAGGAGTAAGGTGCCAGCCCCATATGCCAGAGGTGGTGGGTTCAAACCCAGCCTTGCCTGCTAAAAAGGAAAAAGACGATTTTGTAAAAGCAATTTCTCTGACTTGGGCTTTAGTTTATAAAATGCGTGTGTGTGTGTGTGTACACTCAGGTCTACAAACACACAGGCACGGGCAGACAAAGTTGGATATTAAAAATATACAAGGCCAGCGCTGATTTCTGGGGAATAGCTATTCCATTTCCAATTATGGCATATTGATTGGCTCAGGTAAATAAGGATAACATACTCACTGATGGTGGAAGGTGATACAGTGTGTCCAATCACATCCTTGTGGTCAATAAGCACCAGCGACATCGTGATACAGGAAATAAAGAAATGAACATCAAGAAACATGAGATTTTCCCGTCCTTTTTTTTTATTTTTTTTTGAACAATTCTCAAATGACAAAAAAGAATTTTGTATTTTTTAGAAATATATTTCTACTTATACAGAAATGATTTTTTGGCGTGTATGCTACTTTTCAAAGTAAACAACTTTAGGAATATTGTAATATGTTTTCAAAAAATTCTAATAACTTGGCATATGCTTCACGAGTAGAGGATGACAGGTCACAACAGTAGGTAAACACATAAAAGTCCAATATTCTTTTGAAATATTCTATCTAGCAGCAAGCGGAGCTCAGGACTCAACTGATATTCAAATTCCTAAGCAGGTGGGAAAATTTCTAAACAGGGCCCCTGACCAGGACGCATCTCTAACTCCCAACTGCCACACACATCTTTCTGTAGGGCACAGTGATGTAGTGGTTCCTTTCATTCAAGGTGATGGTTCCTGCATGTTCTCAGGCAAAAGACAGATTTTAAAATTTTATTTAAATGAATTCCCACCTGCCAATAAAGTTTGTTTGCAAAATTTAGAGCTTCTGTAAAACAACCCAAACATTTGTTATCTAATAGCCCTTATCTATAATTTCATTAGTAATTACTGTTATAAGCAAAAAATAAATCAAAAGGCAAAACAATAAATGAAGTTGATGAGTATTGTGTATAATTTTTTTTCTTAGTTATTGTGTTGAGACATTTATATTCTACATTTAGAGAGAGTCACATGTACCCTTATAGGATGAACCATAGGCGTAATCCCGCCAATCACCCTCCCTCCACCCACCCTTCCGTGTATAATTTTAATTTCATTTTATTTCACCAAGTCCATGTTTTGGTTATTCAGCTGGGTTTCATATTTCATATTTCAATGTGTTTGCAAATTTCTAACGTTTTTAGTTTGCAATGTGTGATTACTCCCACAGGTGGATTTACAAAGAACCCAGTTGCAATCCCCATGCCCACACTGGTTATGAACAGTTACTACTTATACTCTTAGATATGAGCTAACTTAAGTGAATGTCTCCATGTACATTAAAAATAAATGCAGTCACATAAATGCCAATGCTCTAAAAGGCCCTGTAAACAACAGATGCTGATGCATACCTACTTTCAGAACCATATTTCTATTTTCTAATAGAGATAAAAAAAAGTCATTCCAATGAGAAAAGAACAAAATGTGCCAAGAAAACCCTGATCACAAACTTCTAAGTTTACACGAAATGTCAGGCACTTGACTTAACTACCATTCTTGCATGTATAGAAAAGAGCCTTAGAAAATATTACAATACTAATTTTCAAAGCTAACAATATTAGAAAATTAAAATTCCACAGTGGTTTCTGTTGGCAATATATATAACCCGTCTTTAAAAAAAAGGTCAGTGCTATTTAACCAAGGTGCATTTGGTTTTTCTTTCTTAAACAAAGTGATAGAAAATTAGAGCCATGAAACGAGGTGGATGCACAGGCCAGCTGAAAGCTTAAAGTAATTCCTACACAGAAAATTACTCACTATTTAATCCTACTTTCCACATTGATAATTACGTTTTTTTGAATTTAAGAAAATGCATCAACTTTGGCATTCCACAAAAATTCACTAATTGCTTTAGTCAGAGATCTGATGGCAAGAATAACAGCCTGGCCTCCCCGTGTCCCTCTCTCTCCTCCCAGGATCACAGCCTGGCATCCCCGCGTCCCTTTCACCTCCAAGCCCCTTTCTCATCCTTAATCTGTAACAAGGTTGTCTTGAGACACACGTGAAGGAATATAAGTAAAAAAATATGCACCACAGTTAAAAATATCCTATAAAGTTTTTCTTTGAATTTGACTGCCTCATTTAAAAAATTCAGTCATAAGGTCAGGAGTTCTGATTTACCAAATAGATTATTTAATGTTCTAAACTTGTGATTGGATTAGTCAAGTCCCAAAGCACATGAGGGGTGGGGGAACAAAAAGAATCTTTAAAAAGACCTTATGAAAAATTAATGGGCAAACTAATCACTTGTATTTTCAGAATGTTACTAGAAACAGAACACATCTGAACTGGCAGCTGCAGACTCATGAGAACACTTGTGCCAGTGAGAGGAATATAAATCGCAGCTTGATAGACAGAAAGTCAGGCACAAGCAGGAATACTCTGAAGGCTGAAGCAACATCTCCAAACACCAACGGGAAATTTAGTGCTGTTTCCCTCCATTGTACCAGAAGGCAGCATAAGCAGAGCATTTAAGGTTGCGTGATTTTAGAAACACTTTTGATTACACAGTTCAGGGCCATCAACGCTGAGGCCCGCATTGGTGCCAAGATGCCACGTGACCTGCTGAGCCTCGATGCACCTCAATCATGAACACACGATACACGTTTTATAGGAGGTTCCGAGTGTTAGTTGAGGAACTTCAGCTCATAGAGTGCTGTTTGATATTAACCTTACTGGAGGTCCTTGGATCGGTAGCAGCATTTCCAATCGCTCAATGGTAAAATCTGGCTTCAGGGTCCTCAAATTGTATTTCTGGAGTACATAATGATTGATTATGAACTTTCTTATAGTTTCCTCTGGCTTAAGCAGAGTGACAAATGTTTCTCATGGTCACATCTCTGTGGCAGTAAAACGAGTAACATGCTCCTGTTAGTCACCCCAGGCGCAGCTCCTAGCGTGGCCAGAGGAGCACAGTGACCTGCTGGTGGCGTCTCCTGCTGGCTCTCACTCCCTGCTTTAACTGCAAGGGCTCCACTCTTAGGAGCAGTGACTCAGAGCCTTTGGACCTGCCATGCTTTGGTCTTTGACTGATGCATCGGGCCTGTGTTTATTTTGCCACAAACAATAAAGAAACTTGTCACTCGGCAGACTCCTATTCTACAGCCGGATGTCACCTGGAAATTCTCACAGTGGAACCTCCATAGTTGACCTGGATTTCGTAGACCTGACAGGCACCACTAACACACGTGTGTTACATGTGCGTACAGCAGGCCTCACTCCTTAGTCTGTTGGGTGGTCAACTGAATTTTAAAGCTTATTTGATCATTTGAAGACCTCCCACAAAACTAAACTTCAGGACTGCTTAGTAGTGTAGTAGTTTGAGATGATGGATGAAAAGGCATTATTCCCAAATAACTCTATCAAATGTGGACTGAAAACTTTTCCCCAAGTGACAAACAAACAAGCAAACAAGCAAACAACAACAACAACAAAAACCTCAGTGAGATTGTTCAGATAAAATGAGGGATTGTTTTCTGTTTGTCCACTTTTGCAAGTGACCCAGAGCTCTGCTTTCCAGAAATCCTCTCAGAGATGAACATTTCATTTTAAAAATTTCCATCTTTCTCCTAGGGAGGATGCTAGATTTCCTCTTCAGTGATTTAAAATGATAATATGTATGATTTTTTTGTGGCAACAGTTATTTTTCTGTCAAAATCATCATTTGATATCATGACAATGTCCATTACTTAACAGGAAAGTGGAGAATCTTTAAGGCTTTTAAAATGGAGGTGGCATTTTCTTTGCTCCTGATTTAATTGTGGGCTAGCTGAGGGTTGGAATGAAGTTTCAGCTGCTCTATCACTTATTTTCAGATGCGGATATGCAGCTAACCTTTTATTCACACATCCCTAAATACTCAGCTATTCATTGTGGGTGACAGCCCAAGATCGGCCACAGTGATGGGAATGTCAGTAACTGACAATGGCCCATCAGACTCTGTGGACTTGGCCTGTGACAAATGTCACAAGGGGGCAGAATGTAAAGAAGTTGGAGATAGAACTTCGTATTTGAGGAAGAGACTAGCAGTTGCCACCAATATTTTCTTACTGCTTTTTTTAAGAAAAAAAATCCTGAGGTTAGGTATTACTTAAGTTAAATAGCCATAACCAAAATAAAGTGTTCAAAAAAACTGCAGATAATTGCATCATTATAAATTCCTACAAAGAATGAAATTTAGGCTGGGTGCTGTGGCTCATACCTGTAATCCTAGCACTCTGGGAGGCCAAGGCAGGTGGATCACCTGAGCTCAGGAGTTTGAGACTAGCTTGAGCAAAAGCAAGATCCTAATTCTACTAAAAAAAAAAAGAAAGAAAGAAAGAAACACTATTTGGGGGCCTAGTAGCAAGTGCCTATAGTTCCGGGAACTCAGGAGGCTGAGCCAGGAGGATCTCCTGAGCCGAGGAGTTTGAGGTTGCTGTGAGCTATGATGCCAGGATACTCTACCCAGGGTGACAGAGTGAATCTCTGTCTCAAAAAAAAAAAAAATGAATTAAATATAAACTTCCCTTGGACTACTTTCTGTACCAGTTTACTCTAGGCTCATAGTCTAGAGCAGGGGTCCTCAAACTTTTTAAACAGGGGGCCGGTTCACTGTCCCTCAGACCATTGGAGGGCTGGACTGCAGGCCCTGGGATGAGTCAGCTGCTAAGTAGGACAGGCAGAGGCGGCAAAAACATCTGGTGGGCCGGATAAATGTCCTAGGTGGGCCACAGTTTGAGGACGCCTGGTCTAGAGTAAAAGTCCTGGGCCTTTTCTGAGCACCTGTTATGTGTGGGGACCCTGAGGGGCTGGGAATGGAATGTCACATGACTCCCTGACTTCAGGAGCTTCATGGGGGTTTGAGATGAGAAAAAGGCCCACACATCAAACTAAACAATTAGGAGAGGTTTATTGGACATTACTTCACTTATTCAAGTAAATTCTTTAAAGATTAGAGTGAATTAATTAGAAGAGCATAGGAATTATTTTCTGCCCATGGTGAGAGCAGGAGTTTGTGTTTTCAGTCCCTGGAGGTTTCCTCTGTCTTGCTTTGCTTGTCCTAACAAGAGCTGGCGTCAGCGCCCATCTGAACATAGGACGGGGTGGCACCCACCCAGGCCTGCTGGGTGTCTGTAGGGAGACCTTAGACTTGCTGGGCACTGCAGATCCGCTGGACAGGAGGACACAGCGAGGGGGTTTAGAGCTAACAAGGGACCCAAGTTAGGTCCACTTATTAACAGTGAGTTAAGCTCCATTTCTATTCCCCACTTTGGCCTCCAGTGATTCACATGTGTGTCCCCATTTAGGGGCTCCTTCTCCTATTCCCTCCCCTGGGGAATAATCATCAGCATCCCAGGGTTCTTCTGTTCCAGGGCACAGGATACACCTGAGGCCTTATCCCCTGTCATATGTGCACGCGCTCACACCTTTCCTTGTAGTGTTTACCCTTAAAATAAAATTTGAGAAAAAAGACACTGAAAAAATAATCTCTACAATATAAACAGTTAAGCTTTGGGGAGGAAATTGGAGGGAGAATCAAAGAGTGGGTTTATTGGTGTCACCCCAGTTCCTCATTTCTGTTCTGCCCTCTGCCTGGAGCTCACACAGTGCAGTGCTGTGGACCCTGAATTCATCTGGAAAGGTTGCCCTTCTCTGGTTTCATTAGGAGGACTTTCCCTACTCTGCAGTGACCTTATATGCAATGTTTCCTTATGGATTTTTATTTTCTAATCCCTATACAGGTAGCATACTGCTTTCACCCTCCTTTTCTCCGGGGGCTTTAGGAAAAGGAGGCCCATTCCTAAGAGTTCACTCGTCCGTCCTGCAGGTGCGCACTGGGGTGTGTCCCAGGTCTTGGGAAATGATTTCCTTTAACTTTTTGAAGTCATCACTTTCTTTACTAAATTCCAAAATGCACCATCACACAAATCTTCTTTCATATGTGTGACCACTGCTTCTCTGTGAAATAATCCAATTGTGTGACAACTTTGAAGCCAGTGTTAACCTTCCTCCCTGAGTTTGGAAAGGCATGAATTTATAGAAATGTGGGATTCAGTTTTCCATTGCATGAGTCCATTATCACGTCTGCTAGGACTGCTTTGCACACGGCCACCTCAGAGAGGCCTCTGCTTGTTTTCTCATTTTATTTCCCATGAGCCCTAGACTCATAATAAAGAAGAATATTTGCCAGGCTCACCCCCATTGAATCCAGAGTCTGGAAAAATCCTCTTAAAAGACTGGAGAGAGAATTTGTGAGTGGAGAGAAAACAAAATAGAAACAAGTAAAAGGTATTTGTCTGTTCCTACATCTTGTCTGCTGTGTGTGGACACCATTGCCAAGCACCAACAATATGTTCAGACCACAGGTCAGCACACACTATACGAAACATGCCTGGAGGAAGAAATAGACACATTTTTGAAGTTCCCTGGGAATTTTCACATGAAAAAATACAATGCAAATAAAAACGAGATGTCTCGTGGGTATGTGTTTATATGTGTATGTCCCCAGTATGTGATAGATTATATTTATTATATATGTGTGTGCATAAATACACGTAAGTTCTCAATGAGTAAGGATTTTGTGTATTTGTAGTACATCATCTACAGCAGATACATAAATTAGATAATGAACATTGGAAGTCCCTTTCTTATTCCAATTTTACCATTTTTAGTCAGAGCTGATCCATTTCTACCTTTATTCATTTTAACATAGAGTTTCTGCATCAGCTTTTCAGCAAAGAAGACTCATGGCTTTACATGCCATAAAAATTATGTGACAAACAACTACGTCTGAATTATATGAATCTTCCATGAAAAAAAAAGATGATGTGCGACCAAATATGACTAGGAGTCAAATATTGAGTTTTTGATTTCTTTTTTCTTGTAATTACAAATCCCCTCCCCCATCTTTAGCCTGGTAGGCATTGGAGCTGTGAGCTTGCTGACCCCGCAGGGTCTCCCCAGACCGTGTGGTGACCTGAGTGGAGCTGCGCACTCGCTGACCCCGCAGGGTCTCCCCAGACCGTGTGGTGACCAGAGTGGAGCTGTGCACTCGCTGACCCCGCAGGGTCTCCCCAGACCGTGTGGTGACCTGAGTGGAGCTGTGAGCTTGCTGACCCCGCATGGTCTCCCCAGACCGTGTGGTGACCTGAGTGGAGCTGTGAGCTTGCTGACCCCAGAGGGTCTCCCCAGACCGTGTGGTGACCAGAGTGGAGCTGTGCACTCGCTGACCCCACAGGGTCTCCCCAGACCGTGTGGTGACATGAATGGAGGTGTGCACTGGCTGACTCAGAGAATTCAAGTTAAGATGAAATACAAAAATCAAGTGTTTTAAATCACAGGTGGAAATAGACAAAACTATTTCATATTTATAATAATCATCACCATTTTGCTCAGCATAGGAGCTTACTCATGTCTGTCGTTGCCACCCAAATTGCCCAGTCTGAAGCTGCCTTGAAAATATTTCTTCTGTTCACACCCAGCAGTGGAAGATTTACTCTTAACTCTGAGAATTGTATGGAGGACTTGAATTATCTCTTGATCATTAAGACCAACTTTTTAATTCAGTTTATTGGCATTTAATTCAAACAGAAGACATACGATATGTCAGGGGTGTTGTGTGCAGCATGATACAGTTTAAATTAGTGTCTCTGTAAACTTTATTAAAATAGAAAATAAATTACTCCCTAGAATTTGTTCCCAGACTTGTAGATAAGGCTGTGTGTGTGCGGGAGAGAGCGTCTGCGGCCCCCCAGGCCTGCCCTCTACTGTGGTGGCAAATAGCACGAAACGCAACACATGGACTTTGCCCTCAAAGACCTTGTAGGCTAATTGAAAAAATAATGAATATGAGTAGTGTGTGCCAAAAACTGCAAGCCAAGGTTTACAGGAGAGAAAGTTGGCAGCAAAAGGAAGCTGGAAACAAAACAGAACAACACATTCTCCCCCGCCCCCCACCGAAATGTTCATTATTTCTCCCTGTAAGTAGTTCTCCTAGTCCTTCAAATAAATCGGTAACAAATGGAAAAAAAAATAGAATTGTTTCCAATATTCAAGACTCGGATGTTTATGAATTTGGGAGAGTGAATGGTTAAGCTGGATGTTATATCTGTTTCATCGTTTAAGTCACTCTCCATTTGTTACTATCTGAGCAATGTCATTAAATGTGGAGGGACAGCATTTGGCAGTTTGGCATAGCTCACTGCGGTGCCTTGGAGTTTTTCTCCTTTGTCATGTCATTAGCTGAGATATTTTAAGTAACATGAATAGGTGCCTCTTCCCTACACGGTACACTCCTCGTCCTATCCCAGGAGGCTTACTGGACCTTCTGAGTTTTTATTCTAGAGTAATTATCCAAGCAGCGTGTCCTTCTTCTGTAATTGAATCCAACCCTCATATTAGCATTTTATTCTCCCTGAATTATGCTTTCTCCAAAGACTTTACCAGCTCTTATTTCTTATAAACTCATACACGTTGACACTGAGATCTAAATTTGAGCGCCCTAAGATCTGAACTTGAGCACCCTAAGATCTGAACTTGAACGCCCTAAGATCTGAACCTGAAAGCCCTACGATCTGCACTTGAGCGCCCTAAGATCTGAACTTGAGTGCCCTATGATCTGAACCTGAAAGCCCTAAGATCTGAACTTGAAAGCCCTAAGATCTGAACTTGAGTGTCCTAAGATCTGAACTTGAAAGCCCTCTCGCTTTGTAGCCTGGTTTTTCAGCCTTGCTTAGATTTTGCCGTGTCCTCTAAGCAAGCAGAGAATTCTACCCTGAAACACTTAACACATTCTTCCAACAAAAACTATATGGCAATATAAGGCAATATATTTGTACAATACTTGTTTACAAAAACTTTTAAAAACATGGTATTATTTAATCACCAAAGAACATTCACTTAATTATAGCATTAAGGAAATGGACCCTTAGAGAACCGGAGTCACTTGTTCCAGGGAGTAACCCAGAGGCTGAATCCAAAGCCTTCTACTTCCAGGCTCAGCAGCCCCACCCACTTCCTCCCTCTTCCCAGGGACCTTTCTTTGCATGAACAAGGCCTGAATCAGAACAAAAGACCTACTCTAAAGTCTATGTTGGAATTAAAGCCAATGCATATTAATTAACTTGTATATATAGGCTCAATAAGTCACTGTAAGACTTACTGCTCAGGAACTATGGACTGTTCCCTACAGCAGCCCGTGAGCTCTAAGGCTCAAAAGGGGGTGTATTGCCAAAAAGTATAATTTTATAAATTACTCTGATTTATATAGTCTTTTTTTTCAAAAATAAGTGACTTTAATTTATTTGTTAAGATGAAAATTGGTTGACACCCTCTTCTGTGAATTTTATGCTCAACTTTTCTGTATACAGGTTCTTTCTACTCTTGACAAAAATGTTATTCAAGCAAGAGCCTCATGCTGGGCGATTAATGAAAGTAATTTATGCAAAGCAGGAAGGTTCTTTGTGCATTCTGGGGATGTTTCAAGTCATTTTATTCGACTGCACTTAAATTCAACAACATTCTTGTCTAAGATGGAGAAAATTGGGAGAGAGTGAGTTAGAAATTCTTCCCCGAGTCAATTAACATACTCACTTTCATTTCTTAAACTGAAGTTTTGCAATTCTCTTTAAATTTGTTAGTATAAGTTACATGAAAGCTTTATTTCAAAATATTATAGTTTTTTTCTGACTTAACTTGATATATATAAATATACTACAAGCCATCGATATGCATATAGCCCTAGTTTTGCTATCAAAATTATTGCATTTTGTCTATGATCTCTATATATTTAATAAAATACATAGAAGAAATCAAGAAATCTATATATATTTAATTAAATATACAGAAAAAAATCTATATAAGTTTAATTACACACAAACTCAGGGATGTAGGTACATATACACAGACCCCTGTTTAATATTTTAAAATGAAACAATATACTGTATATGCTACTAAATTTAAACTTTAAATTATTCCTTATTTTACTCAGTTTAAGCTAATATTTTTAAATTGAAATACGTAAAACGGATGTGTTACAACAGAAAACTCAACTTTATTTTATTTATATATATATATGTGTATATATATATATATATATACACACACACATACACTTTTTATTTCAGACAGAGTTTCACTTTGTCACTCTCAGTAGAGTGCTCTGGTATCATAGCTCACAGCAACCTCAAACTCCTGGGCTCAAGCAATTCTCTTGCCTCAGCCTCCCGAGTAACCAGGACTGCAGGTACCTGCCAGAACACCTGGCTAATTTTAGAGAAAAGATCTTGCTCTTGCTCAAGCTGGTCTTTAACTCCCAAGCCACTTGCTCAGCCTCATCCTCCCAGAGTGCTAGAATTACAAGCATGAGCCACTAAGGAAAACTCTCTAAATCTGAAAATGTAAACCCCAACTATTTTTATTGCACACGTTTAAATTTTGAGGCATTCCCCTCAGGTTGGGCTCACTCTGAAATCACTGGTCCTTAAGGCCCCTCATTTGTGTATCAATTCCAGAAAAATGACAAGAGGACGCCAAGACCACCACTTTGTCCCACCACTTTGTCCTTGTGCTCTGCTGTCACATGTAGACCCGTTGCTTCTTCTCTGATAAATCTCTGGGGAAAAATCGTGTATTGTCTGAGTAAATAGATACAGAAAACCATTTGCTGTTCTTGGGTAATGGCCAAAGAAGTCATAAAACATTGAAAGTTGTGTTTTAGGAATAAAGACGGATCTGTTTCTTGTAATTCTTTTTTCTATTTACTTCATAGTGCTTCTGGGGGAAATATTAAAAACCCAGTTCACCATTATCAATACTGATACATAGCGAATATAGACTTTAATCAATACACAGGAAAGCTTCCCGCGATTATCCCAGCTGCCTTTTCCCTTGATGTTTTCCTTCCTTTATTATTTATTT
Source organism: Galago senegalensis (assembly GCA_963575145.1). Classification (NCBI taxonomy): domain Eukaryota; kingdom Metazoa; phylum Chordata; class Mammalia; order Primates; family Galagidae; genus Galago; species Galago senegalensis. The sequence goes on along the minus strand of CAUYTI010019396.1, from coordinate 67,833 downwards.
CTCTTAAGCAGATCTTATAACACAACTGGTGTCTGAGTGAAATTATCATCTCAAACCGTTTTTTAATGTCATTAGTGGATAATTCAAGAAACTTCTTGGAGACTTTGTAACTTTTGAATTTGTTCATGTTAATTTTTTCTGAATTCTTAATTCTCTTTTCCCTCATGTGTAACATAAAAATTCTAACAATTTTTCATAGACTTGAATACACTTTTGAAAGAATTTAAATCATCCCAGCAACAGTAAGAGGACAGCATTACCAATTTAGGGAAACCTCAGGCCGAAGGAGTTGCCATCAACTCCAAATCCTTTTCCTTTTCTTTCACTTAACACAGACTTACAGAATTATTCTCTGTTCTTGACACTGGGGTTCTGCTTTAAGCAAAGTAAAGGGTCCACTCAAGGTACAAAGATGGGTCAAAAAGCAAGGAAGAAATTCAAACCCATCTCTGTCACCTTCAGAGCTATATCCATCTGTGGAATCTCCACTGGCTACATACCAGGGTCTTATGTCAAATAACAGGGTATTACCTTAAGACATTTGTCTTTGTTAGATAAACAGCTCGGAGCATCTCCTTTCTGTAAATATAGAAATATACTTCCACATCAATTTATGAAATTGCAAGTGTTATATTTGAGTAGTTGAAAAAAATCTATAAAATCTTCTCACTAAAGTGTCTGCAGATCAAAAAATAAGGCTTGGGCTGGGCAAGGTGGCTCACACCTGTAATCCTAGCACCCTGGGAGGTCAGCCTGAGCAAAAGCAAGAAAAGAGCATCTCTAAAAATAGCCAGGCATTGTGGAGGGTGCCTGTACTCCCAGCTACTCCGGAAGCCTGAGGCAAGAGTTTTAGGTTGCTGTGAACTATGATACCAGGGCACTCAACCCCACTGAGGGCCAAAAAGTGAAACTCTGTCTCAATAAATAAATAAATAAATAAATACAGCTAAATTGAATTATATTCTTATGGTAATTTTTATGTGATCAAAAGAAGAAATAGTTCTTCTTTTTTATTTTGGCTATCAGTTTAGCACGTATTGTGACTATTTGGTTTTCTCAATTAACTGAGTTTTTGAAAGAGAAATAAAATTAATCTTTTTAAAGAAATATTCTACTTAGCATAGTACTTTAATGTTATCAAGTCCATTACCATTGAAGGGTTTAGTTATACCGTGTATTGTTAGCAAATAAGGTAAGAGATAAAAATATTGAAAATCTTAATTACATTCTGAAGAAAAAAAGATTTATCCAGTGCTCAATAATGTATTATTAAAGCAGTAGGAGAAACATTAACTTCTTAAGCATCACGAAGAAAAAGATCAAACACATTCCTGCAGAGCCATAGCTTAATGGTGGTTCAATATTTCATGCAACGTTGCTGTAGGCTGGTGAGGTGCTATAGCAAGACTCTGTCAGGCGGAGAGAACTGTGTGGAGTGGAGGGAGTCTACCCAACTGCCGTCACCGGCACGTTTGCGCATTAGCAGCCACATCCCTCACGCCTTGGAGACGGAGAAGAACTTCTCTTTCTGTGACTTACACTGACCTGTAAGCAGGTAAGGGAGTTTGCTGTTTGCTGGAGTATCTCAGCCTTGATGCACATTAACCAAAACCAGATGGCTCTTCTTATTGGAAACTGTCACACTGGGGAATTGACTCTATGTTATAATTTTTGCTTAAACATCAAGGCACTAATTTATGCATCTAAGTTGACGAATTCTTTCACTGCTTGATGGTGTCTTTAGAGTCAGTATTTTATTGAACCTCTAAGATTTTGAAGAGTTGATTACTTTTCTACTAGTAGGCTTGGTTACAAACTCAGGTAGATATAAGGCTTTTAATTATGATCATTATGACCACAGAGGAAATCTTTCTTTGCCATTTTCTGTCTGTAGCACAACAGCAAATGCCTCCAGTGCCCACAGGGCGTCCCCAGCCCTTCCAGCTGTCCCAGCTGTGGGCAGTTCCATATGTGTTCAGAGTGGTCTCTCTGTAAGCATAGCCACACCACCTGTGTCTTCACATCAGCCCCTACTGCCTGGGGCTCACCAGGCCTTGTAGAGGTCCAGTGTAGAAATCAGTGGTGGGTAAGGAAATAATGAGCCTAGGGAATACCCACAACATATGCTTAGTGCAGCTTATTTTGTCCAGACTATGACACTCTTACTTATTTTGCAAACTTCTAGGAAATCCTGGTGGAATCAATCCAAGTGCCTACATCACGGATCATGAAACGTGCCTTTTTTATCTCTTTCTTTCTCTCAACTTCCTTGCTCCCTTGATCTCATGCCTAAAATCACCTCCCAAACTACCCACTCTGAAGTTTTTGAATCAGGGGCTCAACGTCAGGAAACGGTCAGCAGACAGCTTCTGTTTCAGCCAGCTTCTCTCTTAACTCCTAACAGTGTAATAGAACATTTAAATTTGTGTCATATTGGCACTAAATACTTATACTGTTCTTCACATTTTAAGATCTGTTCTATGCCTTCATGTAATAGTTAAAAAATATATAGTTTTTAAAAGTAGGGTGGTGGTTTGCAGGGACTGCAGGGTTGAGAATGTGGTGTAACATTTGTCTCCACCAGAGTTCTTACCTGACAAGGTATGTTGTCCATAAGCAGTAATATTTTCAAAGACATTTTTCTGAGTAGTAGTTCTCAACAGTGGCCCTAAAATATTCAGTAAACTATGACATAAACACATGTAGTTTCATCTAGGTGGTGCTGTTCAATTTACAAAGCACAGGCAGAGTATAATTAGCATAATTCTTAAGGACCCTGGGATTTTCAGGATGCTATAGAAGCATTGGCTTCAACTTAGAGTTACCATTTTCTTGAGCCCCTAATGAAAGAGTCCCCCTGTCCTCTGAAGCTTGGAAGCCAGGTGCTGTCTTCTCCTCTCTAGCTGTGAAGGTCCTGAATGACATCCTCTTACAATGGAGGGACAGTTCACCTGCACTGACAATCTGTCGCTTCATCAATGACCTGCTAGATCTTCTAGATAACTTGCTCCAGCTTCCCCAGGAGCGACTGCTGATTCACCTTGTGCTCTTAAATTATAGAGATGGTTTCTTTCTTTCAACCTCAGGAGTGAAACTCTGGTAGGTTTACACTTTTCTTCTGCAGCTTCTTTACATTCTTCTACTTTTACAGAATTGAAGAGAATGAGTGCCTTGCTGGGGATTAGGTTTTGGCTTAAGGGAATGTTCTGATTGGTTTGATTTTCTGTCCAGCCCACTAAACTTGTATACGTATATCAGCTATAAGGCTGTTTGGATTTCTTATTGTTCATGCTTGCACTGGAGTAGAACTTGTGATGGACGTTGCTGTCCCTTTGGATTCACAGTTCGGCTATCTGCACAGGAGGCCAGCTGCCCGCCTGTCTTGGCTTTGGACGTGCCTTCCTCATTAAGCTCACTCCTTTTTAGCTTTTGTTTTCAAGTGAGAGGCCTGTGACTTTTCCTTCACTTGAACACATAGAGGGCTTTGTTGGGTCATTAATTGACCTAATTTCAACCTTTTGCATCTCAGAGAATAAAGATATCTAAGGAGAGGGGAAGAGATGGAAGAATGGCTGGTTTGTGGAGCAGGTGGGACACACACAACGTTTGTTGATTAAGTTTTCCATCTGACATGGGCATAGAATGTGCCTCAGAATAATTATAGGAGTAGCATCAAGTTTAGCAATGGTAAATAGCCATCAGATAATAATAAGAATGAAAATGCTTGAACTATTTTGAGAATTACCAAAATATGACACATAGACAGGAAGTGAACACCTAAACCTTCAATGTGTTAAAAACACAGTGTCTGTGAACTGTAGTAAAGCAATGTACAAGGAACTTAGTTATACCTTATGTCAAAATCTATCAAGGTAAATAACCAGGAGTCATTAATACATGTAACTTATACTTCATGCTCATTTAGGGTATGATAAAATATAATATCCCTGAGAAACTTCCATGTAATAATGCTGTTATTCTATTTCTTAAAAGCAATTTCCATTTATTCTATTGGAGAATTTTTGTTGTAAGTCAGAACTTACTTAGAGAAAAATGAGAGTCATAGTCTTACTTCTCAAATTCTTAAATCTGACATAGGAAAGACAATGTTTTATCAATAACAAATCTTTTTAAAAATCTTACATATGGAAGATGAATTAGAAACTTCTTTGTAGCCACTCATAATGAGATGGGGAATAGAAACTCCATCCACTTCTGGCTGGGGGAACTTGCCAAGGAACATCACTCTGAGGGCACAGTGAAGCACTGGTGGACTCCAGGAACCAGAAAGGAGGAGCATGAGCATAGAGGGCAGGTGCTTACATGTAAGCAAGGGCCAGCTGCCAGCCCAGTACAGAGGACTGGGGATGGGAAAGGACTGTCCTTCAGTTTTTTTGATTTTGTACTGAGTTTCTCAGTAGAGCTACATTGAAGAACTTAAATAAATGAGTGGACTCTAGCAGTGCCTAGTGGCTGGGATTGATAGAGGGCAAGGTGGCTCTCCCACTGGCTTGGCTGCTAGCAGGGTACTGCCATTGTGTGAACACACACTGGAGGAAGAATCCACAGGGTCCTACTGCACAGATAGCTTTGTCGTACTTGTTGAGCTTGGGCAACCATCCTGGGTGTAGGTCAAATGATACCTGCACCCCTAGGAGGTCCACTTTGTTGGCAGAGGATACTGTTTGGCCTATCTCCTAAGGAAGCTGGCAAGAGCTTTCAGAACCCAATCCTGCAGGGACTGAATGCTGATGAAGTGACCAGGCCCTGATTGAGGGTCAGATAAGTAAGAAAGACAGGACCAAATCTCCTCTATAACTAGAAAGAGGTTTCTGGCCCCCATTTTATATATAGCGAAAGCAGTGTGTGTTCTCTGTCTCCTAACACCACAGTGCCACCAAGTGTCCAGGCAATATATTTCAATATATATAGTAATACACATTTATTTTTATATGTATTTCATTTTTTTCCCTTTTATGAATCTTTTTATTAGTTTTTTTTCTTCTTTTGGTTGTTGTTGTTTTGGGTTTTTTGTTGTAGTTTGGTTCTATTTTTACTTTTTTTATTTTTACATTCTTCAATAGTAAGGGCTCCTCACTTTTTGTTATAGTTTTTCAGCTCCTTTTACTCTTTCTTCCTTTTTTACTTCATTTCCTTTTTTTTTTTCTCTCTCTCTCTTTTTGGTAGATTTTCTACTTTTCTCATTTTTCCTACATACATTTCTCATACAACAGCTAAGATATCCCCTTTTCTTCTTTATCTTATACAATTGTACTTTCCATATTCTTTATTTTTGTTTATTTATTTTTCTTTTCTCTGAGTACTGTGGGGTAATGCCATTGGTTTGGCTTGGATGTCATGGTCTTGCTGTGGCTCAAGAAGGTCATGAATTCCTGGTCCACGGTGTCTGTTTAGCTTTGGCCTTGGGAAAGGTGGTATTGATAGGTCCCCACTGTAACATACTGCTGATTCTTTTTCCTTCCTTTTTTTATTATTTTTTTGGCAGAGATAGGGTCTTGATTTTTCCCAGGCTGGTAAGGAGCTCCTGACTTCAAGGAATTGCCCAGCCTGGCCACAGAAAGACCTAGATTTTTGAGTGTGACCATAGCACACTGCTGATCACCACCATTTCTCTTATTACTCTCTTTCTCTTTTTCTATTCTTCTTTTCTCTTAGTCTTCAATTCTATTATTTCACTCCACCTTTTCTTCTTTTCTTTATCTTTTTCTTTTCTTAATTCTTTCTTGCTCTTTATCTTTCTTTTCCTTTTGACCTTATACTAAAAGGCTACTTCAACATATAAGCTCCAAGACAAGGTTATTTAAAGTTAAGGAGCAGTGATAAGGAAAATGTAGGATAAGGAAGTGAATAAGATGAAAACACACATGAGAAGGAACAAACAGAAAAATTTTCACAACATGAAAAACCAAAACCAAGCAATCCCCCGCCTCCAAAGGGACCATAAGCTACCACAGAGGATTCTACCTGTGAATTAATGTAAATGACAGAAATGACATTTAAAATATAGATGGCAAAAGCAATAAAGGGAATTGATAAGAAAGTAGGGAAAGAGAACTAAAAAATAAATGAAAGCTATGAAGAATATAAAAAGGATATTACAGAGCTTAAGGAATTGTAGGAGTCAAAAAGGGAACTTAAACATTTGGTAGAAAGTATCAATAACAGATTAGACCACAGGGAAGAAAGAATCTCAGAGCTAGAAGAGAAAGCTCCTACCTAAGTAGTTACAGAGGCAGAAAAGAAGAGAGAGAAAGCAGATCATTTGCTCAAAGAATTATGGGAATTCATGAAGCATTCAGACTTATTAGTTATAGATATTCTGAGGGGAAGAAGATCATCCCAAAGGAATGGAAGACCTACTGGAGGATGTCATAAATGAAAATTCCCCAAGTTGCACTAAAGTTTCAGAAACACTCCTTGTAGAGGGATATCAAACTCCAGGTCATCTCTACACAAATAGTGCTTCCAAAAGGTACATTATAATGAACCTTTCCAAAGTCAAAATGAAAGAGAAAAATCTGCAAGCAGCCAAGAGTAAGTGCCAATTGACGTATGGGGCAGATCTGTCGGGATGATAGTGGACTGTTTGGCTGGAGCTTTCCAAACTAGAAGAGAATGTCGTCTACCTTTAATCTTCTTAAACAAAATAATTTTCATCCCAGAATTCTGTATCCTGCTAAACCTAGCTTCAAAATTGATGGGGAAAACATACCTTTTCCTGACATGCAAACCTTGAGAAAATTTGCCGCAAGACCAGGTCTATAGGAAAGACTTAGACCTATTCTTCACACTGATCCACTGACCATCACAATGGACTACCAGCAAAGTTAACATCTAGAAACTAAAAGACAAAACCGCAATGGTCCAAAGGATAAAAGTAAATAGCAGACTTTCACAAAATAAGATTATTAGAACTCCACCACACTTACCAATTTTCTCAATAAATGTCAATGGACTGAATTCACCACTAAAGAGGAACAGGTTGGTTGATTGGATAAAAAATCACAATCCATCTATTTTCTCTCTCCAGGAAACACACCTGATATTAAAGGACAAAATGAGACTCAAGATAAAGGGATGGAAAACAATATTTCAGGGAAATGGAAATTAGAATAAAGTAGAGATCACAATCTTATTTTTACATACAGGTCAATTTAAAGCCACTAAAGTTAAGAAAAACAAAGATGGTCACTTCATACTGGTCAAGGGAACAATACAACAAGAGGACATTTCAATACTAAATATTTATGCACCCAAATTTAAATACTCCTAAAATTATGAAATAGATCTTGTTTTGTCTAAGCAATATGATCTTCAAGAACACCATAATAGCTAGGAATGTTAATACTCTTGTGGCAGAACTTGCCAGAGCCTGTACATAGAAAATAAACAAAGATACAAGGGACTTAAATGCAACCCTGGTGTTCCAGGGGTTTAAAATGGGTTTAAAAGACATATACAGAACACACCATCTCAAAGCTAATGAAAAGATGTTCTTCTCATCAGTCCATGCAACATACTCCAAAATGCACAAATACACAAAATACAAATACACAAATCAAACCTTGAAAAAATTAAAAGAATTGCAGTTATACCTTGTATCTTCTCAGACCACAGGCAATTAAGGTAGAACTCCACTCCAACAAAAATTTTCATCCCCACACCTAAAGGCATAGAAATTAATCAACCTTAAGTTGCATGACAGATGGGTCAAGGAAAAGTAAAGAAGTAAAATTGTTATACTTCTCAAACATAACAACAGTGAAGCTACACATACCAAAACCTGTAGGATACTGCAAAAGCAGTCCTAACATTTATCTCATTAATGCTTATATCTCAAAATCAGAAAGCATTCATATCAACAACCTAATGAATCATCTTGAGGAAATGAAAAAGAAAGGACAATCTGATCCCAAACCTTGCAGAAGAAAAGAAATAACTAAAATTAAATCAGAGACAAATGAATTTGAAAACAAAAGAATTATTCAGAAAATCGATTAAATAAAAGTTTGTTCTTCAAAAAGATAAATAAAGTTAATAAATGTTTGGTCAGTTTAATCAGAAACAGAAAAGTAAAATTTCTAATAACCTTAGTCAGAAATGAAAAGGGGAATGACAAACGGTATCACTGAGATAACGAGAAATTGTCTCTGACTACTCCAAGAAACTCTATGCCACAAAATTTGACAATGTGGAGGAAATGAGCCAATATCTGGAAACACACCATCTCCCTAGACTTAACCAAGAAGAAATACATTTCATGAACAGACCAATATCATACACTGAGACAGAAGAAACAATGAAAATTCTTCCAGTGATAGAAGTGCCCTGACCCAGATGATTTCACACCAGAATTTTATCAAACCTTCAAAGGAGAGCTTATACCTACACTGTAGAAACTATTCCAAAACCTTGAGAAGAAAGGAACCTTCCCCAACTTATCCTGGGAAGGAGACATCACCCTAATATCAAAACGAGAAAGGGATCCAACCAATAGATCAATTTCACTAATGAATATTGATGCAAATATACTCAATAAAATCTTAGCCAATAGATTGCAGTTTCACATTAAAAAAATTATACATCATGATCAAACAGGTTTCCTTCCAAGGATGCAAGAGTGGTTTAACATATGCAAATCCATAAATGTAATTCACCTTATCCATAGAAACAAAAACAAAGACCATATGCTCCTCTAAAAGATGCAGAAAAAGCATTTGACAAAAATCAGTATCATTTCCCAATAAGAACACTTAAGAATATAGGCATAGATTGAACTTTTCTAAAAGTTATTGAAGCCATCTACAAGACATCTATAACTGATATCTTATAAAATGGAGTAAAACTGAACACTTTGCACTTAGAAATGGAACAGAAAACTAAGTCTTCTGTCACCACTACTATTCAACACAGTACTGGAATTTCTAGCCAGTATAATTAGGCAAAAGAAGGGAATAAAGGGCATCCAAAGAGGGACACAGGAGGTCAAACTCTCACTCTTGGCTGATAATATGATCTTATATTTAGATAAGCCCAGAAATAAACCACAAGACTCCTGGAAGTGATCAAGAAATACAGTAATGTCTCAGAGTATAAAATCAGTGTTCACAAATTAGTAGTCTTTGTATACAACAATAGCAGCCAAGTTGAGAAGCTAATCAAAGACACAATTCCCTTCACATTAGCTTCAAAGAAAATGAAATACCTAGGAGTATACCAACAAAAGAGGTGATGATCTCTATGAGGAGAATTATGAAACCCTAAGAAAAGAAATAATAGCAGAAGACATTAACAAATGGAAGAACATACCATGCTCCTGGTTGGGAAGAATCAACATTGTTAAAATTTCTATACTACCCAAAGCAATGTACAGATTCAATGCAATCCCCATTAAAATACCAATATCATACTTTAAAGATCTGGAAAAAATAGTTCTTCCTTTTATTTGGAACCAGAAGAAACTCTGTATAGCCAAGGCAATTTTTAGTAATAAAAACAATGCCAGAGGCATTACTCTACCCGACTTTAGGTTATATTACAAGTCCACAGTGATCAAAACAGGAGAAAAATAGTGACAAAGATATACGGAACTGAATAGAAAACCAAGAGATAAAACCAGTGTCTTATAGCCATCTGATCCTTGATAAACCCAACAAAAGCATACAATGGAAAAAAGAACCCCTATTCAACAAATGGTGCTGGGAGAACTGGACACACTGAAACTGGTCCCTCACCTTTTGCCACTTAGAAAAATTGACTCAAGATGTATAAAAGATTTAAATTTAAGACATCAAACAATAAAAATCCTAGAAGAAAGTGTGGAAAAAAACTCTTGAAGTTTTTGGGCTGGAGTAAGATTTTATGAAGAAGTCTTCAGTGGCAATTGCAACAACAAAAGTAGACAAATGGGATTTAATGTAACTGCAGAGCTTCTATACATTTAAAGGCACACAAATTAAAGCAAAATAGACAATCTTTAAAGTAAGAAAAGATATTTGCATGTTACAAATCTGATAAATGGTTGATAATTAGGATCTATAGAGAAGTCAAATTAATCAACAAAAAAGAGCAAACAATTCCATCTGTCACTGGGCAAGAGACATTGAACAGAACCTTCTCTGAGGAAGACAAACGAATGGCTAACAAGCACATGAAAAAATGCTCATCACCCCTAATCATCAGAGAAATGCAAATCAAAACCACCCTGAGATAATCGCCCACATCAGAAAGTCCCACTGTTGAAGATGTTGATATGGATGTGGAGGGGGGTAACTTTTACACTATTGGGGAGATGGCAAATTTATACAACCTCTTTGGAAAGTAATCTAAAGAATCCTCAAAGAACTCATTTCACCCCACAATCCCACTACTAACAATCTACCCAGAAAAAAAATCATTTTATCATAAAGATATTTGCATTAGATTGTTTATGATAGCTCAATTTACAATTGCCATGATGTAGAAACAATCTAAATGCCCATCTACTCCCAGGAGCCCAGGAGTGGATTAACCAACTGTGCGATCTGTATGACATGGAGTAATATTCAGATCAGAAAAGGTAGTGACATTATATCTTTTGTATTAACCTACATAGAATTGAACCACATTCTTCTTAGTAAAGTATCAGAAGAATGGAAAGGCAAATATTCAAGGTACTCAATACTAATAGGAAGCCAATAGGACTCTAATACTAATAGAGACAATCTGACTCATGCCCACATAGGAGTGAAACTCAATTCAATTAAAGTTGAATTGAGTTTCTCCCCAACAGCTGAGGGGGAGAGGGGAGGAGAGGTATTGGTGTGTGCCCACTTAACTGGAACAATGTAGGGTATATGCGCACCGTTTTGGTGTGAGACACAACTACAAAATGTACTCTACCTAACAAATTCAAATATTGTGACCTGCTTGTTTGTACCCTCATATTAACCTGAAGTAAAAAAAAAAAAAATCCTACACATATATGTATTTTCCCAAAGGATCACGTATTGTGCCAGAGCTCTTCTCTTCTCTTCTTAAGGGATTCCACATTTTTCTCCCTCTAAGAAGGAGGAAGAGAGAGGACAGGAGTGAAAAGGTGGCTTTTCTTTCTCCTTATTACATACCCAAGTGTGAATGTATTCCTTTCATGTGCTAATTTATTTATTTATTTATTTGCTTTTGCAGGGTTTTTTGGCCGGGGCCGAATTTGAACCCGCCACCTCTGGCATACGGGGCTGGCACCCTACTCCTTTCAGCCACAGGCGCCGCTCAACTTTCATGTATTTATTTTAGTAAGAGCTAAACTGAAGTAGCTCTTAAAATTGTTGAAATGGTTCTAGTAACTTACTGAAAGATTTGGTTCACAGATAAATATATTTCAAAAGTGAAAAAGCAAAGCATTTTAGATTAATCAATTTAACACACTCTGTAACTTGTTTCATCTTTATTTCTGCTTAACAAATAATTTGGGAGTGAGGAAAACTAAGTGAATTTTATCCTAGAATTATGTTTTAGATAAATTTATTATTAGGTAAAAATTTAAATGTATGAAGAAGAAAATACCTGCTGTTTCGTTTTTATTATTATTCTTTTTAATGAGACACTTTACCATGATTTTTAAACAAAAAAATTTCTTCTACTCTATATGGACTAAACATTTACAAAATTTTCAGGATGTAAAAAGTAAAAAAAAAAAATAAATAAATAAAAAGTACTCTTTTTATTTTAAATTCAGTTGCCTTAACAGGTAGAGTCATGTTGCCCTTGGAATGAGAAATTTCAAAAACATTAATCTTCAAAAAATAGTGAAATCAAATAACAATACTTTTTAAAAAGTAAACATATGAGGTACCATATATCTGAAACTTTAAATGAAAACTTTAAATGAAAATTTTTAAACTTCACATTTGTTATTAGTGGTTTATTACATTCCAGTATTTGTTTCTCGCCAATTAACATTAAATTCCAACAAAATGAGTAACAATCTCGTAACTTTATGGGAGAGGCTTTTTAAGGGTTCCTCAAGAACAGAGAAAATGTCAACATCAGTGTATCATGAAATATGATATTGTTTGCGGATTTTTAACTAGCCACATTACTAATTAAGCTGCAGTATGTCGAGCTTTAATTGTGGGCTTGATTGATTTAGTAAGGTTAACATCTGCCTCTTTCCCTCAATTCAGCATTAAGACCCTACATATCAAGGCCTTATTACCCAGCTTAAGCCAGATTATGAGACTCAAATACCGCTGGAAATGTCAAGGCAGACGGCATATGTTGCAGGCAGAGGGAAGCACCCGCCTCTGCCTTCATTCCCCGAGTGCCGCGTGGTGGGTGGAACTGCATTCGTAAGACGGGGAGCACATGTTTGGGGATTGTTCTGCCCCACCTTTAATTTATTTTAATAAGACAATTCGGATTGAGCCACAGACAAGATGACTCCTGCCACTGTTGACATCCAAGTTTCGTTCCAGTGTTATCTTCATTACAAGCCGTAAAATTATTTTCTTTAAAAAAAAAAATGTTATTCTGGATTTTGGTAATTCAAGCAATAAGTTTATATTGTATCCCACTTTCTGAAGAAATTAGGGCTGAAGTCATGAAAAGATAGTATTCTTACTGCCCCCATTCCTATATCTAATTCTGTACTATTTTAACCTTTATTTTTTTATTAAATCATAGCTGTTTACATTAATACTATCATGGGGTACAGTGTGCTGTTTTTATATACAACTTGAAATATTTTCATTAACTGGTTAACATAGCCTTCATGTCATCTTCTTAGTTATTGTGTTAAGACATTTATGTTCTACATTTAGACAGATTCACATGTACCCTTATAGGATGAACCATAGGCGTGATCCCACCAATCTCCCTCCCTCCACCTATCCTCCCTCCTCACTTCCTCTCCCTCTCCCCTTTCCCCATATTCTTGGGCTATAATTGGGTTATAGCTTTCATATGAAGGCTATAAATTAGTATCATAGTAGGGAGGAGTACATTGGATACTTTTTCTTCCATTCTTGAGATACTTTGCTGAGAAGAATATTTTCCAGCTCCATCCATGTAAACATGAAGGAGGTAAAGGCTTCACCCTTCTTTAGGGCTGCATAGTATTCCATGGTGTCCTGTGTAGAGTCTATAGCTATCACTGGATTTTCCAGCTTCCTTCTTTCCCTCCAATCTTTGCAAGCCAGAGTCATGTCTTCCTTTGCATCTCTGCCTTGAAGACAGTTCACCCCTCTGACTGACAGAGCCATTGCCACGTCCTTTTGATCTTACTGAGTGAGTTCTTCACCTTTCCTTGCCTATCTTGTTTACTCTCCCCTGAAGACCCAGATTAAAGCCTTCTAATTCCATCACACAGCAATTGTAACTTAAAGAAAATCATATCCACATTTGCATGAGGTGAGAAGCCTGCTTCTCATTGGCTATTTCCAACTCTCAGAGCAATGGGTTTTGTCAACAATGGCACTGACCCGTGACCTTTCTCCAGAAGAAGCTTATTAAGCAAGTTGATTCTAATTCAGTAAGAATGAATCAAGCATGGGCTTCCAGGACTTCCAAGAGAGCCCCAGTCTGATGAGCTGCTCGGTTTGTAATCCATGGATTTAAAGACCTTTTTTCACAATAGCCCTGGAGTACACAAAAAGCTGTTTAGTATCTAGATAGGAGCCTAAGAAAGTAGCGGCAGGCTCCTCTGCCATTTACTCCTACTTTCTAAATCCTTTGAACATTTAAGAAAACTGTTTATGTAAAACTCCAAGTGCAAAATAGAGCCAGCACCTGACAAAATTTATTATTAAACTCCCAACTGTTTTAATGCTTTCTTAAATAAATCTGAGTGGGTGATGCTTTGAAACATGCGAAAGATGTTTGGCTAAAATTATCTGTTGTAAATATATAACAAATGTGTAGGCTTTCACGATATATCTAAGGAAAGGTGACAAATATTAACAACATTACTTCAGCAACCATACCACACTTAATTAGCATGACGGCTGGTTACCACCTTCAGTAATACAGTGTGCTACAGAACATTTTCGATGATGAATTTTAGGTCTTTAAGTCTTGTTCCAAGAATGGAATCATAGTAACTTATTTTTCTATGAAATGTCTACGGTTTTAACAATAGAATAAAACATACATTAACTCTTAAAATACCTCTTGCTTCTTTCCTAAAGGAAGTGCAAACTTATATGAAATATGGGCCCTTGTTATGGAATCATCTAACCGAGCATGTATATAACTGGTGTCCCCAGCAGCACAGAGCTGATTGGTAAGCCTCTGGCACAGCTTCCGTATTTCTCATACCAGATTCAGACACTCCCCCAAGAAAGAGAAACATCACTAAGTAATACATATCCACCCCCAAATTAGTTTTCCCATAAACCAGCATAAGAAGAAAACCTCATGCTAACTATAAAATAATTTTTAATAATTTAACACACATAGACTTTGTTGAGGGAATATTTTTTATTCATACAAATATGCTTTCAAATGAAATGCTTTTCCCTTTAAAGAAAAAAAAATAATGCACCCACAGTCTTCTTTTTTTTATCTTATAAGACCAATTAATCAGAATAGACAAATAATGCCTTCCTGCCAATGGGCATTAACTTGGGATTTCCATACTTAGATTAGAGGCTACTGAAACATCTAAAATCTCTAAAAGCAAGCATAATGATCCTGACATTGATCTTAACAATGCATTTTTTGGATACAATGTCAAAAGCACAGGCAACAAAATGAGTAAGTCAGACCACATCAAATTAAAAATTTTCCCCATAGCAAAGGAAGTCCTCAAAAAAAATGAAAAGGTGGCCTATGGAATGGGAAAACAGCTGTAAACGCCATGTGTCCAGTAAGGAGTTAGTGGACAAAATAGATAAGAAACTCATGCAATGCAATAGAAAAAAAAATAGAATAAAAACGGGCAAACATCCTAAATTGATATTTCTGCAAAGATTGCATACGGTGGGCACCAGGTAAATGAAAATGTGCTCGTTATCGTGGATCCTCAGGAGAGTGCAAATCAAAACGCAGGAGACATCACCTCACACCTGCTGGGATGGCCGTCACTGAAAAATAAAAGTACACGTTGACGAGGCCGTGGAGAAAAGGAACCTTGTACACTGTTGGTGCGAATATAATTGGTACAGTCATTACAGAAAATGTGTGGATGCTCCTCAAAACAAAAACAAACGATAAAACAAAAGAATTGTCATATGATCCAGAAGTTCCACTTCTGATTATTTATTGAAATAAATTGAAATTAGGCCTTACAAGAGATGCCTGCACACCGATATCACTGCAGCATTATTCACGAAAACCAAGACTTGGAAACAACGTAAAGGTCCACTGATAGATGGATTTTTAAAAAGTGGAATAAACCATGAAATATTATTCAGCCTTAAAAAATAAGGAATCCTGCTATGTGTGACAACACACGTGAACAAACCCTCTGCGTGATGAAATAAAAGATCCAGAAAGACAAGTAAGATCTCGCTTATATGTGAAATTTAACACAGTCAGACTCACAGGAGCAGAAAGCAGAAGGGTGGTTTAACACAGTCAGACTCACAGGAGCAGAAAGCAGAAGGGTGGTTTGGGGCCCGGGCAAGATAAACAAGTTCTGGAGATGCATTGTCGACCATCATCACGATCTAGCCAACAGTACTGTGTCATACAATTAAAATTTCTACAGTTTTCTTGTTAAAAGTTCCGACGCCAATAATAATCGGTGTGAGAGGAATCTTTGGGCTGATGTATATGTGTGTGGCCCCATGGTTGGGTTGGTTTCATGGGTGTACATTAGCCCCAAATTCATTGTATACATTAAATACATACAGATTTTTGTATGTCGGTCATATCTTAATAAACGGTTTGCAAAATGAGAGATAAATGTTTCAATTTGTAAATTTACAAATGATAAATTAAAAAGTCTGAACAGAGCTTGATATTCAATACTTCCAAATTTTTCTGCAGTTAAACAAAAAGCTTCCAATTTAATAAAACATTAGTTATTTTAGTACATTTTTTCTTTTATGTTTATGACTTAACAAAATCCTAGCAATTTTGTAACAGGAAATGGGTGCGAACGTGTTTCATTTTATGACAAATCTAGCCCCTGTGCAGGGAGCGGTGTGGGAAGGTGTCGAAACACACGTGCTCCGTAGCTGCACACCTAGGTTTCTATTCTGACTCTGCTGCTTATAATTCACATCAATTAACCTCCAGAAACTTTTATTTTCTCAGAAATTCAACAGGATCTCAGAGAGTTGCTTTGAGAACCACATGAACTAATGTGTGGGAATGCTTAGCCCAGGGATTAAGTGTGCAATAAACATTTGTCGTCATTATTGCCTCTTTGTGGAAGGTAAATATCCGTTTTCTTAGAACGCTTTTTTTTTTTTTTATAAAGAAAGCTTTAATATTCTGAATAACTGCCTGGTTTCTTAGGAGATGTGTCACATGGCATTATAAGAGGGAGAAAATAACACTAGTTTCCATTAGCAACATTGGTTAATAGGAAAGTAGAGTTTAATAATTTTGCGTTAGAAAATAATGAAGAGGAGAAAGAGCAGCTTTTAGTTTGTATGATTATTATGGTTTGTAATTTGCCTCAGTGCTGCTTCCTGGCCAGCCCTGTACTAGGCACCGTCTTCCTAGCTGGTCTACCGCACCTCCACAACCCCCGAGAGCTGTCTGCAGTCCTCCAGTTTGACAGTGAGGCAGGCTGAGCAGTGATTTTATTATTACTACTTTTATTAGTACTTACTGTTACTTTTTCTACCCTTGTGATTATTCTGGGAGGAAACCACACTGACCACATGAGGAGCTGAAGGCGTCAGGTCTGGCTGCTGGGGTCCTGTGTGTTCATCAATTTCTCAGTCCTCTGCTGTTGGTATCCACCATCAATACTTCCTATATGATTGGATATTGAATGACTCAAGCTAGGCATGTCCCTATCCCTAAGTGAGAATTTAATGTCCATGAATAGAAAATTGGGGGACAAAAAGACTTTACATATAGTAAATATCATGGTTAAAATAAGTATCTTCTTATTTCGTTAAAACAGCTCTAGGATTTGAGTGTTCTTTCCTCCTGGTGTTAACTAGCTCGCATAGAGGAGTGCTGTTTGCTGGTAATATTCGTGATACGTAAATATCCGTGTCAGGACCGAGACCCAGATAATTTATGACATTTCCACACAAAGTCTCTGGATGCTTCTGGTTACAGATTCGTCACCTACCCGTGATGCATTTGTTAGTACCATCTGTAAAGCGCACTGTTCCATTGTTGTATTGCCATCTTGAAATTTTGGAAATGATAGACCATTTCATATCTTTTCATTGAAATTTACTGGCATGTTATCTTGTTTGACAGAACCACTGAGTCAAAGACACTTCCTGAGCAGATACCTGGAAAAGCAAAATATTATGTTGCTCATTTGTCTTCTGTCTGTGGTGACATCTCCCGACTAATTGCATTCCATCAATCTTACCCACCTCACAGACACTGCCAGTCTGCCCACCTGCATTTGGGAGCCAGTTCATATAGTTCTGCCTCAAATAACTCCTCACCCACACAATTCCCATAGTGTGCAATGTCCCTTTAATTCTAAAACAAATGAATAGTTTCTAGTTTGGGTGAAATTTAAAATGTAGAAGCTGGAAAGCCATGCCAGATAAAGATAATACAATTGATATTAAGTTCTTAGGCAGAGACTTAATGGAAATTGAGACAGTTAATCATTTGAGCTGCTAACTACATTAACACTCAAACAATAAATTATAACGGAGATAGAATTCTGCATAATTAGTCATATTAATAAGTATACATGTTATATTAAATTATATGTAATCATATGATGAGCTTGCCAAATGTTTCACTTGGAATTCTACAGGGTATTCTGAGTTTTGTATAATTATTTATTCATCCTGTTTAAGGCTTGTCTCAGAATGTGACTGAACGGCAGACACAGCATCATCAGGTCTCGTTTCTGATCACTCAGCACTTCCCTGCTGTCCTTGACGTTGGTCTTCTGAACTCACTGTGCTGCTGAAGCCCTTGCTCTTTATTCACAGGCTTCTCTCATCCCAATTCAGCGGACATTTCTGTCTGCTTCCCTGGGAGCCTGCACAGAACCTGACTGTCTTGACCATGCCTTGCTTGTGAAGGCCTTTCTCACACAACCTCTGCTGGGCTTCAGTGCCAGTGTTGTTGCTGATGTTTTTAGGGCAATCATCAACTGATTATTGAGTTATTCTGTAAGATGAAAGCAACACAAAATTAAATACTGTCTTATCTCTGCCTCAGAAGAATGTATAGTCAGGGCAGTGCCTGTGGCTCAACAAAAAAATAGATGGGCCTTGTTGTGGGCTCCTCTAGTCCCAGCTACTCAGGAGGCTGAGGCGGGGGGATTGCTTAAGCCCAAGAGCTGGAGGTTGCTGTGAGCTGTGACACCACGGTACTCTACCAAGGGTGACAAAGTGAGACTCTGTTTCTAAAAAAAGAAAAAAAAAAAAAAAAAGGAAGAATGTATACTTCAGCAGAAGGACACCCAGCACAGCAGAGCAGATGGCAATAGGTGTTTGTTGAAGGAATTAACTGGTGAAATTGGAGAATGAACAAAGACAGAAAATAAGAAGGATGGTGAGGAAGTAAAGAGCTCTCTCACCCTGACGGCTGCGCTGACACTGGAAGCTGACATGCACTGCGCAGGCATTTGGGAGACAGGAAGTGCTTCATTTAAGGGCAGATGCTAATATTTTCTTAATTTTCTTTATTGTAAGAATGAAACTTTCATTTCAACAGTGGGAACTGTTGATTCTCTAATATCAAGTTGTGACTACAAAAATTATGCCTTGTAGGGTGGTGCCTGTGGCTCAAAGGAGGAGGGCGCCGGTCCCACATGCCGGAGGTGGAGGGTTCAAATCCAGCCCTGGCCAAAAACTGCAAAAAAAATAAAAGATAAAAAAATGATGCCTGTATTTGTTATATATACCCACTCCTTTCTCAAACTGCTAATTCACAGTAGAGACAGAAAGTTACAGTGGAGCTTATTTCTTTTGTATTTTTGCTTAAAAATATTTTTTTATTATATTCCTGATTTAATTATTTTTCTGTAACACTATTAATAGAAGATTTTAACAGGGAAGAAAATTCACTTTAAGAATTCAAATCTAATCATTTCTTGTGATCATTTCCATTTACCATTATTTTTCTTTAATTTAGCACTAGAAAGATGGTTTTAATAATAATGGAGTATTAGTGAATTTAAATATTTGCTAAATCTCTTTTCTTTCTCTGAAGACAAAAATGATGATTCAATTGTTTGGGTCCAAGGCCAGACTTTACCGTAGCAGAAGGTCAGTGTTATCGCTGACTGCTCAGGACAGCTGAGCTGGTTCCAGCACTCCGCTGCTCAGGTCCTCAGCCCAAAGGTGCACGTTCCCCACCTTTTAAAAAGTCATCCTTGACCCACGTTTGTCCCCCAGTGACTGACTTACCTGCATGCTGCCATCTGAACTTGCTTCATGTTTCAGTGGTCCCAACTTCAGCGTTTTATGAGTGTACTATTCCAGCACTTTACTAGGAGCCTTCTTGTCAGGCAGACCTCTGTTCTTCCTCATGCCAAGTGCACTGGAATCTAGTGGCTGTGTGGTTTGTCCTCCTACTTTCACTTGGGCCTACGTCTCGTTCCATCCTGTTTAAAACACTTTTTTCCCTTTGCTTCTGGGATGCATTCCAAGATTTTCTTTCTTCCAGCCTGGATGCTGAATTTCTCTGAGCTAGTTGCTCCTTGTTCTCCAAATGTTCTTGGAGCTTCCGTCCTTTGTAGGTAGATGATCATCTCATGTCTCCAATTATCAACCATATGCCTGGAATTCCCGAGCATTTATTCCAGGTGTGGGGAACCCGTGGAGTCAAGAATACGTGTGGGCCTCCAGATCCCCAAAGTGGCCCCTCAACTGAATCTAAATTTCATAGAAAAAAATACCTTTTAAGGATTGGTTCTGTTAATTTTGGTCAGTGGAAAAAGTTCACTCAGCAATCCAGATTCAACTCTCAACACCTCCATGTGGACGCGACGGGGCACTTCAACATTCAGCCTGTCCAGACCCCAAAAATCACATTGTGGCCCTCCGCGCCTGCGCACATGCGCACAGCAGCACGGCCCTCCAGCGCTGGCTTTCTGCACAGTTGATGGAGTCGTGATCTCCTCTGTCGTGCACCTCTCACATCTGCCGGTGAACCTCACACTGAGCTACTTCTCTCACGCCGCGGCCGCTCCTCTTCACGTCCCGTGCCTGGTGCTTCCGCACAGGTGACCGCCAGCGCTGTGGACCAGCTGCTCTCCCTTCACGCCCAGTACCACCTCCCCACTGACCCCTGCATAGCATCAAGGGAGCTAATGTAAAATTCTGATCATGCCACGTTCACACTGACCGGCCTTTAATGACTTCATGTGGCCTGGGACCTGTGACCACAGACTTCAGTCCATCTCTCAGGCTGACCTTGGGCTTCATTTTCCTTAGTCTGCTACAGGACTGGTGTTTCAGTTTCTCCAAGCAGCTTTGCTCCCTCCACACCCCTGGACCCCTCCCGCCCCTTTCCATCCCTGCTCGAACGCTCCCTCTCTCCCTGTTCCCCACCTGGCTTCCTTTCTCTTCCTACCTCTCCAAGCATTTTTCTACTCATGTTTAAACATTCACCTCCAAAATCACTTTGGCAGAGGAATGAAGATGAACCACGTCCCCTGTTTTATGTTTCCACGATTTCCAGTACATTTCATTTGAGGGTCCAGCAGCACAAGTGCTGTCCTGTGTCCAGCGGCATAAGTTCTCTCCTGTGTCCTGCGTCCTCTCCAAGAGGGTGACAGTTTGTTACTGCAGCCCCACTGGCTGGAAGATCATTGTGAATGTACAACTGAATACACATTTAATGGAAGACTGATCATTTTACATTAGGTGTAGTCTACAGAAATAGGAAATCTCCATCCTCTGTGTTGCCTTGTACACGATCAGTGACACTCCGCAGCAGGGTCATGACCCTGTTGAAATGTGTCAGATCAGAGTCAGAAGAAATTGTCTCTGAATTCATCTTAATTCATGAGAAATGGGAAGCTCACATTTCTCTGATTAATTGAGGATACAAAACCATTTCTAGAATTGGACAAGCTCTTATTTTTATTGATTTAGGGTTTGAAAAGTCTCAGTAAAGGTGGTTAAAGAAAACACATGTGGGTATCACAGTCATGGTCACAGATGATGCTTTCGTTAGTTTTTACCAAACTGGTGACTCTGTCTGAAGGTCGAGTGAGGTGCAGGTGGATAAATAGGGAAGCCACAGACAGGAGAATAGTTTTGACGTGATGGTGAGAAAATGGGACAGAAGGGAGATGATGGGACGTTTTTCTGGAGACAGAGAAAGAAGAAGAGGTGAGGGAGAGAACGTGGCTTTTGTGGCAGGCTGGAACGATGAGTTTAAGGAAGCAGAGGGCACTTGCTTCGGTGAAATGTGGCAGTGAGAGGACAGCGTCTCTGATGGGGAAATCAGAAAGAAAGGGAAAGGCCCGGAGTTAAACAGCAGAGCTCTCGAGCGTGTCCAGCCACTCGGACAGGCAGCGCCGCTCGGGAGTGAGGGCTATTAAAGACTCTCATCCTTATTAATTGGATTAGATTCGAGTCAAACTGGAAATAGGAAGACCAGCTGGTGCTAGGGGTCCTTTAGGAAGGGGAATTAACAAAAAAAGAACAGAAACCCGGAAATCTACAATAATAGATACTTCAGTTAAAAAAAGGAGAAGGGCTTTAAGAATGATGTGATTTAATTCTGGAATAAGCTTTCAGGAGAGACTCTAACCTCTGGGTCCCCAGAGACCTGCCTGGAAGCAGACACCTGCATTCTGTGATTTATTTTCTGGGAGCCCTTTGAGTCCTGTGATTGGCATACCATCCGGTAAACCACAGTTGCCAAGGTAATTTGGCAGGGTGTCCCCATCAGCTCACATTTCTAGAGCACTGGCGTATCCCCGTGTGGCTAGCTGGGCAGCCCTGAGTGAGCAGGTCACGGCCCAGCCTGCCTTAGACTAACTAAGGAAACAGGCCCCGTAAAGTATTCTTGATCATTGCCAATCAGGCCGACTGCAGCATCATGTAGATACTGTGTAGGAAGCACTTATTTTTCCATTTATTTTGAAATTTATTTTATCCAAGAAAGGTAGAAATAAGATCAGAATGTAGCCCGTTATACCCACGCTCCAATAGCAACTTAGATGCAGAATAATGTTCTCTGGGGAGAGGGCATGATGATCTCTGGAGGAGCAGCGGCTTCCTCACTGTGCGTTTACACCCTTAATGGTCTGAAAAAGCATATTCAAACAACAAAGCAGAAAATGAATTATATAATTAGCAATATCAGTCTGTTTTCTTATTAACCATAATAGCTTTGTATTAAAATCATCTGTCTTTTGCTGTATTACAACCCTAACAATAATACATCCATAATAATATCTGCTCAAATTGTCCTGAATGGATCATTGGAATCCTACTTCTTGGTAAAATTAGTCTCATATTTATCTGGTTCACTGTAAGATCAGTACACTTAAATGTCATGATTCTGCAAAGAGACTTGGAGTCCTCCTGGCCGTGCAGGTGATGTCCTCAGAGCTGGTCCCTGGTCTCCTGGAATGACTGATGTCACTCGCAGACAGAGGCAGGTCCTGGCCCCGTCATATTATCTAATACAGTGGTGAGGCAGGGAGAATCCGGGCATCACCTGACCTCTGACGCATTTTCATTCACACACAAAGATGTGCGGGACTTCATCAAAATGGTTCTGAATTCTTAAACTTCCTCTCCTGATAGAACATGTACCCAAAATGAGTTTTAGACCCACACACTGTAATTACCCCCCTTTCATGTTTTGTTCTCCCCTACCCAGGTTCATGTGAGCATTTGATGTTTGTTCTGTGATGCCTCTTTATTAAGAGTAAAATATTGGTAATTATTGGAGAAACATTCCAACCACTGCCGTGTCTGTACACCAGTCAGAAAGCTGTCTGCTCTTCTCATCTCACGAGTCTCCACGGCTCTCACACATGGATTTCTTTTTTAATGATTTTGTTCCTATTCCACCAACTTGTATCTGGTAGGATGGATGCAACGCTTTTATTACAATCACCATCCAAATGGTGATGAAAACTAGTAACTGTTTCCCAGACTGATAGAGATAGTTTCTGCTGTAGAGTCAGCAGCCCCTCCCCAAAGAGAGGAAACTCTGACATCAGAGCAGAGAGATGCCCAGGCGCACCTGACCCTGCGGCTGTGCACCAGCTCCTGGGTGCAGGAATCAGAACTTGTCCCTTTGAGCCATTAAGGGCGGACACCTGTGGAGGGCAGAGGTGTCTGGGAAGGCTGTGACACTCTGTGGTAGCCGTCCTGCATATGCCACAAAATGCCCTTGCTGCTGCCCCTGTGGCCGTGGCTCTGTCTCTTCTGCAAACCCTTCCCCAGCCACGTTTCAGCTCCTTGTACCTGTGGCTGTCATGTTGGTTCCTACTTAATACCATAACTTAGGCCACTGTTTCCCAGATTGGGTGTCCAGATGAATCATCACGTGAAAATTGCAAGTCTTAATAGGAAAAGCTCCTCAACTCTACAACATTCAGATCTACGCCAATTCTCTGACAAAGAGAAGGTTGAGAGAACAACCATCTCGACCTGTCACACCCACTAATCTCAGCTAGAGCCAGACCCAAGCTCCAGCAATCCATTCATGATCCACTCCAAGCCCCCCGAGTATATCGCTCTAGTTCTTTCCAGCCCAGTGCACTTGTTGACTAGAATTCTCCAAAGACTTTCTTAGCTGCTCCCTCTGTCTGACCTCGCAGTGTGGAGAAGTGGAGCCAGTCCTGCTGAAAGGGAATGTTATTCCCCACCACAGCTCACAGAACCGTATGAATGCCTGCGGGATCCTTCTCTGAGGGAGAAGGCACTTCCATATGGCATGTCCATGAGTGACAATTGACACAATTAAATGCTGGTCTTCACATAGGGACCCTATTTTCAAATAATTGTTAAAAAAAAAGAAAGAAAGAAAGAAAAAGAATCACTCCTAAAGCCTGTGAGCAAGTTTGCTGCCCTTGAAACGTATATTATTTGAAATCCATGAGGTCTCCACATTGCTATGAAGTGATGGCTTCAGGACCATTGTTTGATGTTGCTGGACTAGGCCCTGTAGTGAAATTAAAAAACAAACAAGCAAACAAGGAAACAGCATTTTCTTTAAAACAATGTTTTTAAAGCATATTTCATGGCTCACAACACCAAGCCATGTGAGGGTGCCAGTGTGAGGTCTGTGACCACACTAGTATTTCCATCAGGTTGACAGATCCCACTAGGAGAGCTTGACGGCCCAGGACAGGTGCATGCACCCCAAAACTGTAGCAAAGTGTTGTGTCTGTATTTACACAGACACTGCTTTCTTGAGAAAGCTCATCCACACCGATTAAAATCATAGGCTACAAAAAAATAGAGATGTATTTTTTGGAGCTTCACTTTTCCATTCATAACCTACATGTGGTGTTGGAAAAATTTGTTAATGAATGCATAAGACTTTAATCTCCTAAACTTGTTATTCAAATTAAAGGAGGTAGTGAATGTTACATGCTCAGGGTGTGGCCTGTCTCATAGTCACTGACCTGTAAATACAGACTCCTACCTAGGAAGCTTTGTCTTCATTGACTGCAGTTTGAGGATCAGAATTTATCTCCTACCCTGGGGTCATATTCCTGGGGTGTCCTGCTGTGGGGAGGAGGCACCCGAACCCTAATGCCTCAAAGCTCCTTTCTAGTGCCAGCAATTTATTACTCCTCTCCTTATAAATAAAGAAAAATAAAAGAGACAAAAGGAAGGAAGGAGGTAGGTTATTTTTTTTCAGAGGGCAACAACCCCTGTAATATTTTTAGGAAGACAGGCAGTTATTAGAGGGACCCTGGAGCTGGTCTTCAGAGAAACTGTGGAGGAGAGATCTTGGGCTCTTTATTAGCAGTAGCAGAGAATTCTAGGCTTGATGCTGAAGGCAAGTCTGAGATCCTTCACCTACATCTTTTAACACAATGATCCATGGGAGTCTACATCTCACACAAGCTTTCCTCCTCAGTCTTCTGAACACTGAGTGAAGGAAGGTAATTTACTAGCAGCCCTTAGCTCAGGTATTTTGTTACGATGTTGGCCAATGCCTCCTCATTGGTGAGTCACACTGGGCTGGAGCCTTTTGTACAAATAAAGCAAAAATCTGCTAAATATTTTACTTAAATAGGCTATTGTAACATTTTTTATATTATTTCTATACACACGTTCCACAGTATATCATCAGAGTTCTGCTTTACCTCTAATCGTACGTCTGGAGAAAATTATAAAGAGGAGAAGCAAGTAAGGATGTAAATTGCTACATTTAGGTAATTCACACATGACTGAACTTTGATATTTTTCTAATGATAAATTGTATTAAATGCTAATGTAGATTTTGCAACATTTGATGTTTTCCTAAAGTCCTAAAATGCGTATGGAATACGGAGTAGACTGACACCATTAGCTGTCAACAACAGGAGCAGATTCACTATCTTTTCTGCTTTGCTAAAACAAATTGTCACCTTTTTATTTTCTGCGTGAGATCAAATCTCTGGTTTGGTTGACACATGTGTGTGGCATTTAAAGTAATTCACAGTGATGCACAGAGTAATTTTATGCATAATGGGGAGCCTGGGAAGGAAAGATTTTGATTCTCTGGGACCTAGATTTGAATATGTTTTCTGGTTACTACCTGATGACATTTGGGAACTTTTATTAACCACTCTCAATCATTTCCCTCATCTGTGAAATAGAAGAATTAAGAACTGTTTACAAAGCCTGTGACGAGTCTTAACAGTCTGTTCCTGGTGTCACAAGCAGCACTCAGCTGTCCTCCGACATGTCATACTCACTTGTTACAGTGTAGGGTGCAGGTGGTGCTGCATATGGAGGCTTGACCCCGAGGCCTTAACTTATCGACTAAATGAAAATGCTTTGTATGTTTGCAAAGTACAATTTCCACAGTATTTTAAAATGCTAGTTCTAAGACCTAAAAACAGTTTTCCTGCATAGCTGATTGTGGCCAGACCAGTATTAGCAGTTCCTAACAAAAATCCACAAAACTATTTTTATTAAGATGACCATCTCTATGTCTTATGGTAGATTTAAGATCAGTTAGATAGTATTGATCTATAAAGGAGAATGTTCTTCTTTGTATTGGCACATATATAATCATATACATTTTGTATACATATGTGGTATGTATATAAAATTCATTTTCTCTTGGAGGTACTTATGGCACCAGCGGTGTGAAAGACCTACCAGCCACTGAGATAACTGACTTTCTTTCATTACTTGAAACATAAATAATGATTTCTTCTTTGCTGTGGAAAATGTACTTTGCAAATCTGAAAAATAATTAGATTCATTTGACTGGAGTGTTACCTTCTATAATGGGAAAGTTTCACACCTCACAGTGCAGCTTGTTTCAGCCTAAATTCTTTGTCTATGGCAAAGGCAGTCTTACTGTGCCTTCCTCTAGGTGACGAACATTATATCGTGGTGGAGATATTGGCTTTTATTTGAACATATGGTCCATATCTTTGCCTATTATCAATCATTCTTTAAAGAGAAGACTTCTCTTTCAATCTCTTGCAAAACAGTGAGGAAGTTTCCCCAGTTCTCTCACATGAAGTTGAACGGATATAGGGCATGTGGAGAAAAGAACACAGGAGACCTCAGCCACCAGTCAAGTTCTAGTTTGAGTATATTCTGTCTGTATAAAGCAGTATCTTTTCACTGTCCTTCCTAAAAGATCAAATGTTAAAAACATGTACTTTGAGATGATTTAATTCCTAACAGTTCATACTATAGCTCACAATCGCCCTGGTATCACACGGTGAGCTTATTAGGAGAGCGGAGATGGCCTCATCTCAGAACCTCCTTTTTAAAATCTGCATTTTAACGAAATCTCTAGGACAGTCATACCTACGTTTACATTTTCGCAGTGCTAACACAGGCCCAAGTTAGTGTGTCTGCATCACTGATCATCTCTTGCAAGGACTGGGTTCCGTGCCTTGGTGAGGAAGGAAAGAGAGTCCCTCCCTGCCAGGAAAAACTTGAGGCCCGTTCATGAAGGGAGGCCGGCACCGATCCACATCCCCATTCCTCCTATGGTACAAGTGTCGTGTCAACACGAGGAGGGAGTCTGGTCTTCAGAAGTGTGTCCTGGGGTAGAGGAAACCAAATATTTAGCCAAATATAATACAAGGCAGAACTGCTTCATTCGTTATAAACAAAATGATGTCTAATTTTTTGAGGGACAGAGAAAGGTTTACTCTGTCTGGTCAGACCAAGAAGACAGAGCAACATGTCTCGATTCTTTCTTTTTTTAAAGATGCAGCTGGCATTTATTGAGTAATTATTATTTATTTACTAATTATGATAACTTATAGATGAAAAAGCTAGGAGCTTTCTGTAATTGTAATAAGAAAATAATCTGAGAGGCCCAAACACTGACTTAACCATGGTGGCTGAGCCCACCCTGGGACGTTGATGGCACCGTTGGCATTCCCTCAGGATGTTGTGATAACTAACTCTACTCTCTCTCATCATGATGATAGGGTGAAGTTGGAGGGAGAAAAGACTTCACACATTGCCCATGCTTGCCAAATACAGTCAGGAATGATGCATGACAAGAAAGTCACCTTAACAGGGAAAAGTAATAGTCTACAAATTGAAATTCAGAAACAGGATAAAAGACCAGTAAATACTGTATCTGTATGTGAAGAGCACATTTCCCAATAATATCACTTCAGGCTTTCTCAAAAGTAATATTTTACATAATTTACATGATAATATTTCATTAATATTAATAATCTTGCTAGGGAAGCTTATAACAATATGGCATGATTGTTTTGTTAAACTCTGTAGGTTGAGCACACATTCCTTGGCTTGACAGGTTAGTTTATCCTGGATTTTCTACACACCTGAGTTGGACAAAGGCAGGAGAACCAGCACTGACTGGACAGGACAGAGGTAAGGAGGCATCTCAGAGGCACCAAGGTTCAGAGTGACGCCAAAGGCACAGCAGGTGTGTCGACCAACACATGATCCCCAGATGGAATGAGAGCTCATGAAGCGTCCCCAGAAGTGACTGTGTGAGGCTCTCCACCATGTCAGGCTCTCCACCATGTCAGGCAGACCAGCAGCACAATATGGGCAGGCAGTGATGGAATCTGGGCTGCAGTGGTGGCTCCCCGAGAACAGGGAACAGCTGCTAAAGATATTTCACAATGAGTATTCAGGAGGTCAAAATCTGCTTGAGTTCAGGGAGGCAGAACTGGAAACCTAAGAGAGAAGTAAGTGGTGGGAGACAGGAAGGACCAGTGGCTGGAAGGAAGGTTGAATACAGCCACCGTATACTCAATACCCACGATGGGCAGGCAGTGCACTGGGGCATTTAACACTCATCAAACCTTGCAAAGTACACGGATCCACTTTATTTGAGAAGAAATTTGTGCCTCAGAAAAATCCAATAATTTGACCTAAACCACATGTTTCTACAAATGGTAAAGCCAATATTCAAACCCTGAAACCCCTTTATAGATATTGGTTTGAGTAATAGGGGATTTTGGTAAGGCTGGGGGGCACGACTTAATCAACAGATGCAAGAAAGAGCCACTTTGAGCTCTGGCTGCTGGACAGGGCTTGGGAGATTGGTAATGACCTAAGAACATCCTGCTGTGTTTCCTGATAAACAAGGGAAAGGCTGAGGTATCACAAGTACAATTCTTCCTTATAGTCTGGGCAATGTCACTACAAGAGTTAAGGATTCTTCTACAGTTTCTGTGACATTAACACTTGGCAATGTGCTTGGGCTGGTTTTCAGGACTCAGAGGCAGGAGTATGACCAACACTGTCACGTGCACAAGTCGTTGAAAATGGAGAAGAATAACGTGTAATGAATGTGGTAGAGTAACAGGGACTAGAGAGAGGAGGAGAGACACCGCTGCTCTCTCAAAGCCCACACTAGCCGCTGCCACACGCACACACGATGGCTTGAGGTGCAACGACATCAGACAGGGAAAGTGCCAGAGAGGAACACAGGATAAGACAACCGCAGCAATGCTGGGACGCAGACACCGGATGGGGAATCCCCGCAGGGCTCATCCAGCACCCTCTGCTGTCAGCTATCACGTTGGCTTGCCCACTTCTTAAGACATTACTCCAAGGTAGAGATAAGCGCTCGATTCTTTGCCATTTTAAAATCTGATAACGTTGTTGAACACAGCCACTCTGTGCCTAAAGGAGAGGCGGCAGACTCTTCCACCTCGGTGGTTTTCAGGGACGCTATGAAAGGACGTCTGCCCCAGGCTCACCGAACAGGCACGGTTATTTTATGAGCAAATGAAGCTGTCAGGATTGTGTACATTTTCCAAAGCCTGCCTGTCTTGGTGCAGAATTGACAATGCAAGTGTGAGCTGCACCTGTTGAAAGACAATTTGGAGCATTCGAGGAAGATGAAACCCACATTAGCACAGATTCTCTCCTGGCCGGCAAACTTTGGGAAAGTGAAACTGGAGATCGTGTTGAAGCTGACAAGAGGGTTGAAGTAACACAAGGGTGACTGGTGCAGAGAAGAGGGGGAAGGTAGAAAATCACAGAAATCTCACTAAGATTAGAAACAAACATTAATAAGTATGTAATGAAATGAAATGTTACTGGGCAAGAACTGACTGGCACTCTTTCTGCCTCTGTAAAATGAGGATGGACCACTGTTCACGTGTTGTCAGGACGCAAGACCCCCCCAAAAAATTCATGTCCACTTTTATCCCCCCCCAACAAATTATCCCCCCCAACAAAAAGTGGTTCTTAAAATCCCTCCCACTATTAAAGTAATGCCAGTACTGATGATATTCACCGCAGCAGCTAGCTGCAGTAAAGAGAATTCCCCAGGCCTCAGGCCCTAACAAACGCCAGCATAGTAATCTGTCAGTGGACTTTGGAACACAAGGGCCCAGAAGACAGCAAGTAGACGTCAGGGCAGAGCCAGCGGGCTCCTGCCACGGCAGCACCCGGCGTGAGGAACATGAGCTCAGGGCCAGGAAGGTGCTGGTCTACCGTGGAATCCAGTTATGAAGAGCTTGTACTTTAAAGACACATTCTGAGCAAGGCCTGGGCACAGGGGCTAGAGTAAGAGATATGGCAGGACAGACAGCACATGGTAGGGTTTCCCTGAGGGACACTATCCCCCACCGCCAGTTCGAGGCCACATCCCCAGAGCTGTGGGTGCAGCCACCACACCCGCTCCCCTCAGGCCCCAACAGGAGATGACTAGGCACACACCTGTCGCCTTTAGTCCTAATTATCACAAAGACCATCTCCCTACCAGGTTCCTCAGCTTGCTTATGTGAGAACCATCACTTCTTTTTAGTCTGTGTGTGTCTTTTTATTTTTATTATTAAGTCAAATACACGGCTCGGCACCTGTGGCTCAAGCGGCTAAGGCGCCAGCCACATACACCTAGGGTGGCGGGTTTGAATCCCCAGCCTGGGCCCACCAAACAACAATGATGGCTGCAACCAAAAAATGGCCGGGGGTTGTGGCAGGTGCCTGTAGTCCCAGCTACTTGGGAGGCTGAGGCAGGAGACTCATTTGAGCCCAGGAGTTGGAGGTTGCTGTGAGCGTGATGCCATGGCACTCTACCCAGGGGGATAGCTTGAGGCTCCGTCTCAAAAAAAAAAAAAAAAAAACAAGTCAAATACACATAGATCATGAATACATTCATGCATATATGGGGGACAATGTGCTGATTTTCACATCAACACTCTTCTAATAAGAATATCCTTACTTTTTCTGCATCCCCTCAGGGTGGCATCCAACTTCAAAGTCCTCCAAGGCCTAGTTTTGGGACCACTGTGGCCTGGTTCATCCTCACCCTCCCTGTGTACAATCTGTGCTGCTGAGAAGCTCAGCTGACTCGTCTTCAAACAGACTGTGCTCACCCACTCTCTGTGCCGTGCAGAGACTGACCAGTGAGCCCCCACTTGCTCAGAAGTTGCGTCTCTGCTGCAAAGCCTGCTCCAAATGCCCATCTTAGTGGGTCTGGGCTTCCCTCCCGCCAGCCTCCTCCCCCACTAGTGACACTTTCCCCAAGCTCTGAGTGCCCTCTGCTCACTGTTTCCCTGCCTCCCACTCCTGTGCCTTTGGCAGGGTTTGCAATCTCTGTGTCTCCACTACCTTCTCCTGTGCCAAGCAGTGTGTGGACGTGGGAATACACACACAGAGGGTGGCAAAAGATGTCTATGCACTTTAAGAAAGGAAAAAACAGTCTTAAAATTATAATACTCAAATCAGATAATATTGAGTATTACAATTACATTTTTGGCATAATATTAAGCATATACTAAATATTTATCCTTTTTTATTATTTTGTATTCTACTGGCCTCAGTTGCTTTCCTTCCCCAGACTTCTGTAGCCTTGAAGGTTTCTAGCACATATGTAAGTGCTGAAATATATACGTACTACCTGCTCTTGTTTGCTCTGGTCTTTCACAGTCAGATCTTGGGGGCAGAGGCTCTTGACATAGCTCATGTTAATGTCTCCCTAATGGTGCCCAACAGAACACTGGGTCCATCAGCCATGTCCTGTGCACTCAATGAATCCCGGATGACTCAGTGATGAAGTCCAGGGAAGATGTTAATGTCCGAGGGAAAGTCCACTTCAGATTAGTGTGTAGTGGTCCAACTGCAGGGAAGCCTGCGGGCTGTTCTTCTCAAGAATTTGCACACCTGTGCTTTCTGGAGCATGAAAGAGAGTCCAAATGATATGTGGGTGCCCCCTTGAAGTGTAAACATTCAGCCCCATGCCAATCCTTTTTACATCTTTGTAGTTTAGTGCAGTATAGATCAATGTTTCTCATGATAACCCAGATATATTACCAGCCCCAAAGTACTCTGGAACACTATACTTAATACCATTACAATGCTGCATCTCTGCTATTATTCAAATTAGCTCTTCATGATGACATCTGATGACTGTTGTTTCTTTCAATAACAGACTAAGCCATACAACAGATAGTTTATTAAATGACATCCACGTGTATTAAATAACATCTGATCAATCAGTTACACCTGTACTGTTCAAATTATGAGTTGCCCTCTGTGTTCATGCCTCTTGCAGTGATTTTATCAGAGCTCTGTTCATATTCTCAATGCATGCGAGAGT
Organism: Galago senegalensis; assembly: GCA_963575145.1. Taxonomy (NCBI): domain Eukaryota; kingdom Metazoa; phylum Chordata; class Mammalia; order Primates; family Galagidae; genus Galago; species Galago senegalensis. The sequence goes on along the minus strand of CAUYTI010019396.1, from coordinate 35,520 downwards.
TTTTCTTGTTTACTGGGCATACCTGGACGTCGTGGCAGGGGATGACTTGTCTTTACTCTGGCTCAGCTGGTAGAAACTTTGCTACATGGTGAGAAATTGGGCCTTAGGGCTAATGTATTTCTCTCAATCCCTTGTTTGCAAAGACATCATTTAAATGGTAAGAAAAGCACTCTCAAACCGGGGTGTGTGCCTCCGGGGACGTCTCCAGTTGTTTGTGGCCAGACTGTGAGGTCTTGTCTTCACTTTACGATTATGTAACCCTGCGTAGCCATGCACTGTACCATCAGCATGGCTGCCGTATTTGGATTGCACTGAAGATTTCACTGGCTGTAAGTGGCACTACTTTAATATCCACAGACTAATGAGAAGCAAAACAGCAGTGAACTTACAGTGTGAATGGCCCATCCGGGTCCAAGGAAGGGAAATGACTTCACCAAGTGTTTCCTGGAAGAGGTTCCTTTCCCGAAACCTTAATATGGCTTCATCTAGGTCGTATCATGGGCATGATATTGATGTGAACAATAATGTCGCTAATGATCGTAATGATCGTTTGTGCCACAGTAGCCCATTTTGAATAGTGATACAATATTACTTAACATTCATCATTTATTTTTAGTCTTTACTGACATGGTTTTTTTATACATTTGTTTTTATATTTTCTAGTTTACACAAGTTGTAAGAATTTCTGAGCTTACATGTACATGAATTTAATATCATCATTTGAAAAAAAAATCAGTAAAGGGATCTTTGAGAAATGTTTTGTTTTAGAAGAGGCTTGTGCAGTATTAACATTTAGGGAACACTAGTATAGCTGTTAGTTATAAAAGTACACGACCTCCAGAGTTTGGCTCTAAACAAAGCTCTCATTATGTGAAAATAATTAAAATCACATGACATAGTAGAGCCACAGTCTCCACAGAAAAGGCAGTCTGGGCACCTCACTTCTTTTTTGATAAGTGTGACCCATTCCGCTACCAATCCTCACGTCACTGAAGTTCACACTACAGTTTTAAACATATTGTCTGTCTTTTGGAGTTTCCATGATTTCAGTGCTCTTAGGAATGTACCTAGCATTGCAAGGTGATTAGAAATTCCAGTGTAACAGTTTCATTTACAAAATGAGTGAAATTAAATCTGGAGAGTGATTCACTTTTGAAGATGACTGGCCAGCTAGAGTGGCTGCCCAGGATGTCAGGGTGAGTGGGCTTCACTAGAGTATCAGTGGAGTGACTTGTGAGATGGAGGTTGTATTATTAGAGAATCAGACACCCCAAGGAGTCAGGTGACGGGCAAACAGGTGGCTTGGGTCCAAACTTGATGTCACAGTAAGACTGTCTTTACAGACCTCAGACAGTAGACTCGCTCTGCCCCTCGATTTCTCTGTGTTTTAAATATATTTATATGCGTGCGTGCACACACACACACACACACACACACACACACACACACACTCTGTAATATTTGGTAGCATGTGATTGAATCTGGTCTTCCTCCTAAGTGTTCAGTATTTCAGAACCATCACCTGTAAGATTCCCACGTCCAGATCCATCACCGTTTTCGGCCTCTCTTTGGCCGATTAGTCCTCAGTGTGTGGCTATTTCCGCAGAGCGAGGACGTGGACATCTGAAGGTTGGCCTATGCCTTCCCCTCCTACCCCACCCCCGCCCCACCCCTTGCAACCTCGGTCACAGACAATTACAAGTTCCCGAGACTGTTTCATAACCTTTTGTCAGCTTCAACTAGGCTGTACCATGGTAACCTTTTTCTCTTGGGGCTTGAGATGGTGTTTCTCTGTCTCTTAAACGTGGCATTGAACCGGCGCGCACCTGCTCCTGAGCCTGGCGCACCTGTCCGGAGGGCAGCCTGGCTGGAAGTTACTACCAGCCGTGTCCACCCAGCAGGAACCTGCTATTCCACCGCTTCCCAGCTCTTGGTCCCTTTCTTTTTCTGGAAGGCGCAGCGCTGCCTTAAATGGTACACGTGAAAAGGACAGTGCGAGAAGGAGCATCCTTCACGGGGCGTGACCTAGAAGAAGTCCGGTGGGAAGGGGCTTCTGCCTCTAGAATGTGCGCTGATCGCTGATCGCTGGGCGCTCCTTTAGCTGCTGATTCCGATCCCGCAGCTTGTCTGGGTGGAAGCTGATGTCCCCGAGACTCGCAGTTCCCCAGAGACTCACAGGTTCCCCCGAGACTCACGGATTCCCCTGAGACTGGCAGTTCCCCCAAGACTCACGGGTTCCCCAAAGACTTCCCACAGCTTGTCTGGGGTGGAACCTGATGTCCCCAAGACTCACGCGTTCCCCCGGGACTCATGGGTTCCCCCGAGACTCGCGGGTTCCCTGAGACTCACGGGTTCAGGGTGCGGCTCACACCGCAGGTGCAATCAGAGAGTTAGAATTCAGACTGCAGAAAAGATTCCTTAGATGAGAGAATCATGAATGAGTAAGTCAATGAAAAAACAGACAAATAGACAGCTAGACACTAAAGCAAAGAGTTAAACCACAAATAAGTGTGCATAAAATACAGTAATTTTTTTAGCTTACCATAGGATTATTCTCTTTTTGAGACATCACCAATTGAACGTGTTTGGGCATTGGAAATCTAGGTCTTCGTATTCATCTTTAAATGTGTTTTGGTCCTTTTAGGGACATATTTATTTCACAGGGATGATTACACATAAATTAATAGTAGACCTAATAATGTTTATCCTCCGTTTTCTGTCTGCTAAGGATTACATTTTCTGGTTCTATATTATTGTATTAACAGGGACAGAGGAAAACTACTGGTACATACCCCATTTAGTACATAAAATGTGCCATTTTTCTTGTGTTATAAATCATCTGTTATACTTTCAAATGCAAACCCATGTTAATAAAACACTATGTAATTTTATTTTATAAAACATAATTTGAATAGAATGCAACAGATATTCTCAGTATTACTGTGAGCCACAGTTATAATTTAAAAATCAATTATTTTAATTAAAACCCATTTTCTTTATGTGTAGGAAACATTATTAGAGTCTCTGAATTTGTGATTTTGAGATGAAGTCAACCTCAGGGTGATTCATGAATTACATTTAATCAATATGATGATTAAAGGCCTTGAATGTTTAAGTATGACACCCATTGGCTGTACTCTACCTGAAAACCATTCAACTAGTAAAATACTTCAGGAACAGCCCCTGTCACACTGATTTCAAGCCCAATAGGAGATTCATGACCACCTCTTCTAATTACTCTCTTTATCCTGTTGGAAATTAAGTCAGCTGTACAGTACAGTTTTGAATACTGGTAACCCACTGTAATTTCCCGGGATATGGAAGACAGGTGTGGAAATAATATTCTTTTTAAGTAGAACCTGAGCAAATTATTGACAGTGGATATAAATCGCAGCACCTAAATATTTAACACCCATACGTGCTCCTAATTGATGTGAAGGAGCCAGAGAAGCTTCCTCAGTCACTCTAGTTAATCAAGAAACTAATTCATAGAGTTGGAGGCAGGAGAAAGGATCAATGCGCTTTTCAATTAGCCTCCCTTGTTAGCGCTAACCCTGAAGACTTGGTTCAGCCTTAGCCCTGAGTATTTATTTTGCTGTAAATGTCCCCTTTCAGACAACAGATCAATAGGAAGTAGGAAACCTATTTTAGGCACATTTTTGAGGGAGATGTCTTAAAATGATTTTTAAAAGTTAGGTAAATTGTAAAGCTATATGCAGTTCTAGAATTGAGGGTTCCAGGTAATACAGCATTATTTTCTTTTAATTGGACAAAGGTAGATTTATAATGGTCTTTAAAAATGTGAAAACAAGGGGAGGTCTCTTCCCTCATGCCTGTAACATCCAGTTGCTCCCAGAAGAAGAGAGAAGCCAGAGCGAAGGTCCCAGAGGCCAGGGTGGGAGTGAGGTTGACCGTACAGCACACAGGAATCTGGGGTCTGCCTTTGTTTTTATAATATTTTTGAATTCTATTTGTCATAAAAGGAATTTTAATGGATTTGCTTTTTCTTAATCCTTTGGAACAAGATGTAAAGTGGTCATCATAGTTTTCAGAGGCTGATCTAGTTTTCGTTAAACCCAAAGTCATACAATTTTAGGGGCACTCTTGGGAAAAAAATGCATTAAAATTATTAATATTCTATTAAGTTTGAAAGTGATTATTATCATTAGAATAAGACAAAAACACAACAAATAGCATGTTTGACAAACTGAAAAGTATTATGAACATCAGAAACATGAGAAAGAAATCGGAAAAAGACGCAGCTTCACCATTTTACGCTGACGGGCAACAGCAGGAGGGTTTATTCCACCGCTTCCGTTTCCTCTTCTAGGGAGGGTGGTTTTGTCATAGTTTCTGTAGAGAGAATAGAAAGACCTTTCTGGGTTTTTTTCCCATCATATCTGGCCAAACATGTTTCATGCATATCACTGTTATTGACGAGTTATTTTCAGTGTGGCCGGGGAACCATGATGATGTTAGCATCATATTTTTTTGGCCCTTCAAGTTAATTTCACAGATAACCACCTTTCTCTGTCCTTATCAACACCCTTCCTCTTCCCCAGCTCACCTTCCCTCAGCATCTGGTACACAGGACATACTGTTGGCACCATAATGCCCCTGGCCCAATGACTCAGCTGCGTCCACGGTGCAGACCGTATGGATGCCCAGCAGCAATGTCAGTGCACACAGGAATGAATGGGACCTACCACTCTTTAATCCAATCCTCAAAATCCCCCCATGCCAACCTCCAGTACCGACGCACCCAAGAGGGGAGTTCAGAGTGGGGACAGATCAGTCCTAAGTGGTTGTATTTAAAAGATGATTATTTTTTTCTTTTACAAAATTCATCAAACATGATTTTGTGCATGCTTGTTTAGGACACTTTGCAGAACCTGGGAGGGGCATGAATGGCTTAAGGTCTCTGAGGCCTGAAGCTTTATAATCTTTGAGGAAAATATTCCTCTGATCACTTGAGTAAATAAATGCTAAAGCGTACAAAGCATGTGATCTTCCCCACGTCTCTGAGAAGAGGTAGGTTGAAGACAGCTTCCCTTTTTAGCCATTACGGGTAAGTGATATGCAGGTGTTTTGCTGGGTTATTGAATGTTCAGGTATCTGAGTAAATGCTTGACCTCAGCTCTCTAGTTTAACCTTGTAAAATATGACTCCTCAGTGTGAGCAGTCTAAATGCATCTATCCATGGGCTGTTACCTCTTGCTGGCTAATATTATCTTAGAGCACACTTATCTGTATTGCCTGGAGAGGAAGACACTGTGAGCACAGGCACAAAAGACTTACCCAAATACGTCCAACCTTAATTTTTCTTTCTTTTTTGTTTTTGCAGCTTTCAGGTGACTGATGTTACTGTGTGCTAATATTAAAATAATTGATGCTATGCCTTTGAACACTAACTAGAAGATAGTCAAATTTTTTTTTGAGTTTGGCATTCTGATAATTTGTAAATAATGTGTGGGATAAATATAGAGACAACTAGTTTTTATTAAGCAACTTCTAATGGGTTTTACAGATGAGGGAATTAAGACTTATAAAAATAATTGATCTGCCTAAGTCTCACAGTGATGAAATTATTCAGGCAGGAATCATTCTCAACTCAGCCTGGCACCACCTGGGAGACAGGAGGAGGCAGTAAGGAGCAAAGTACGTGGGCTTAGAATTGGATAGACTCAAAGGAGCAAAGTACGTGTGCTTAGAATTGGATAGCCTCAAAGGAGCAAAGTATGTGGGCTTAGAATTGGATAGACTCAAAAACTATCGGTGGCCTTCATTTCCCTGCCTAGAAAACCTTACAACATCGACTCCACGTGCTGGTGGGAGAATCACAGAAGTTCCAACCCATGTTAGACACTCAAGCAACATTTCAATTTCCTCTTGTCAATGCACACACACACTTCTGAAAATGAAAATTTCTTGACAAAAAATTACACAGATATTGCTACATTTTAGTTGGTGGGAATTTTTAAGAACAAAAATTTGCATTAGCCTAAACCTAAGATACACATCCTAATTTGTATAATGCTTCTGACATATTCCTTTAAATTCTTTCTGTGCCAGGATGCATTTGGAGTAATGGTTTTATTAAATTTGAGACTGGAAATGGGCTCCATTTCTCTAGACTGGGAAAACAAGCCCCACATTCTTACTTCCTAGAATCTTTATAAAAACCATATGAGTTAAGTATTGTTATATCCTTTGAGAGATGAAAGTTATTTTAATCACGGAGAGATTCAGGCACCTCGTCACAGTTAATAATCATGGAGGTAAGATTCAAATATTAAAATTTAAAATTCTTAAAATTGAAAGAAATGAGGGCTCTTCACTCTGGGCAGGGCTTGTTGAGCTCAGTACAATCAGGACATCCCGTGGGCTGTGCAGACTTCAGAATCTTGAGGGTGCAAGTGCCGTGAATTCTCAGCATTTGTAGCTGCTCCAGCTGAGGCCACATCCCAGGCTCAGGGGAAATGTCTTTTGAACCCTTGTATATTTTCTGTGGAGGTTTAAAACGGAGCCACCTCCCTGAGGTTTCCCTGAACCAGAGGCAAATGTGGAACAATCATTTAGACTTTGGGTGTCCCCTGAGCGGCTGGCTGAGACTCCCAGAGGCGAGGCCAGGCCCTGTGTGGTCAGGGCTGCTGCCACCTTGCATCAGCACGGGGCCAAGGAGCTGCGGGCCTGGAACCTCAGGTGTCCTGTGTCTGAGTGAACAAGTCCCAGCCCAGTAGACCAGGCGTCTGAATGTCCCCCTGGTGCTGAAACTCCCGGACAGGTGGAGGGAGGGGCTGTGAGTGTGGAAATGGAAAAGTCAAGCACTTTGCAACAAGTTGCACGGTGTCACCTCCATGGTCAGAAGATGTGGCGGGAAGACAGGGGCCCATGACACTGATGCTCCTTACTCCACTTCTCATCCTGCATCCAAAGTCACAGTCCTGAAATTCCTGTTGGCTTGAAAATATCGCCCGTGGCCACTGATATGAACTGAATTATTCTCCCCCCAAAAGTTGAAGCCCTAACCCCCAAGTAACTATGTGTGGGCCTTTAAGGAGGTGACTCAGGTTAAGTGCCGTCACATGGGCAGGACTCGGGTCCACTGCGACTGATGTCCTTATAAGGAGTGGAGGAGACACCTGGGCCAGCCTGCTTGGTGAGAGGACCCGGGAGGGACGCGGAGAGAAGGCGCCGTCCACTCCTGTACTTGCGGCCCCCACAACTGTGGCAAGATACAGCTCGCTGTTCAGGAGCGCAGACTGAGGCCTTGTGTCACAGCCCCAAGCTGACAAAGCAGGGTCTGTCACATGTTAGCCTGGGACAAGAAACGTCTTCAGGTGGCCACAGACACCCTTTCTAGCTCCGGTTTGCAAGTCCCCTCTCCCTGCTGGAGTTGGGTCTTGGAGTCTTCAGGAGCTTCTCTCTGCTCTGAACTCGCTGAGACACCCAGAACCTCCACCGGGGCACGGATTTTTTTCCCTCTGAACTGATTCTGCGTCTCCTCCACCTCTCGGATTCCTTGGCTAGTCAAGAGGCCTTCATGGGTTCCCCTCTCACAGGCAGAATCCTGCTCTCTCTGCAGAGGAGGCGTTTCCCTTCCAAACATCTCCCACTCAGTTGGAATCCTGTGCCCCCCAGGACAGCAGGAAGTCCTCAGGTGAGGCTGCTAACATTCCACTTTCCTTGTTTCTGTAATCCGCTGAAACACCTGCTGGCCGGCCACTCTCAGTAGGTGTCTGTTGAATTAATGTGTGCGAATCTCTATTATTATTAAGATTTTCCAAGTAGATTAAATTTAGCACGCAGGAAAATGTCTGTATTTCATTGCAAATGGGACCAATAATATTTGTCTTTTATTAAAAGTAAAATTGAATCTTACTTAATGAAACATATACTCAAGTTACCAAAATGCTACAAAAGGGTTGTAGTCCGTATACCTGATAAAACTGTAAATATTATCAAATTATCTAATTTTTCCTAAAGATAAAATCACAGAAAATGCAATGATATTTAGTAATTCATAAAGTATTTTTTAACATTATCTTTTTTTCCTTGTTTTGAGATGGGGGTCTCCATTTCAGCCATGCTGCTCTTGGGCTTCTGGCCTCAGCCTCCCAAGTATCTAAACCACAAGTGGCCACCTGGCTCAACAACTAGTTTTGAAATTTGGACTTTTGATAATATTTGACTTCTTGAGAACAAATAAGCAATAGAAAAATAAAGAATTCACAACAGAAGACTATTGAATACCTATGCCTTTATTTGTGTCCCACACAGGCATAAGATAATACTGTACACCATCAACTTTCCATAACCATACTCAAGGCAAGAAAATCAGGGTTCATTTTGCAGGTAGACAGTGGTTAAAACCAACATTTCAGTCACTTCCCAGAATTTTAGCTGGGAGAATTTATGCTCTAAATGGTTTTAATGTCGTAAGATTAGAAACATATCAACATAATATTTTAGCAAAAAATATAACAAATAAAACTAATGAAATATTTCACAATAACACAGAACATATCAGGTTACTCTTTTTTTAACCACTGAAACTATTAACAATTATTCTAATCTAACATTTGACAAAGCTCTCTTCAAATTATAATCTGATTATTCTTATTGAGTTTATTGATTATTGTTATTGACAAATCAATCTTGAGAGATTCCTTAAAAACACTCTTCATTTTAAACATCGAATTTTTGTCTTTGAATTCTTGGAAGTAAAACTTACAATTGCAGGAACCAAGGAATTGGCTATTTGCAGATGAAGTGTCTAGTTGGTGTATACTAAGCTTCTTGTTAAGATTATTGTATGAAATTATATGGATTATGACATGGAATGGGTTTATCCATAAAGGATAAACTTTTATTTATATATAAAATGACCTTTATATGAAACAAAATGGTATAGATGTGTTTTTGATTACGTGATTTAAAAAATCATTAATAATGAAGATAATGAAGTAGAATGTGTTTGTAAATGTAGGGTATTATTTTCTAGAATAAAACCATTCTTAGTGTCTTGGAGAAGAGCTGCGTTCATTTCCGAGTGGAAGGTCTCTGTCCTGCAGAGGAGGGCTGGATGAGGCCTCCTGCAGCATCTCGGGCTCCATCCCTCCTGCCTCTCCTGGTGCACAATGAGATTAATGCTCACATGATAGAGCACTTGCCCTTGCTTGTATCACAAAGATCTTGTTAGATTATGCAGCTGGGCCATTATTAGCTCAGCTCCTCCAGCTGGTACTTGATACAACAAGAGGCAGGACAAGGTCAGATGGGGGAGTCAGGGAAACACTTTGGGCTTCGTTTGAACTAACAGATAATCATCTCCTAAGTGGTGCTTCTTTTAATTATGCATTTTTCACATGAACCTTGAATTAAGGTAAAGGAAAAAAAAAGGTTTCAGTATAGAAAGAGAGAAGCTTCTTGATCAAGCTTATTTACAACTCATTTGACTGAGTAATCACCACCCTTTTTACATTTGGGTACAAATTCTTGCCTTGAAGATCCAAGTGTCAGGTGTTTATGTTAACAAGGGCTTGGTATTTGGGTGGCTTTAGCTGATCATCACATTTCTCTTGTTAGTCTAACTTCTTTTTATTTTTTTATTTTTAAGTTATTTTTTTATTAAGTTATAATAGTATGTATTTGTGGGGTACAATGTGATGGTTTGATATACAGGGCAGAATGCTTAAATCAAACTGATTAACATCTATCACCTCACTTATTTTTCATGGTTAAGGCATTTATAACTCACTCTCAGTTGTTTTGAAAAGTACCCTTGTGTTGTGCACATTAGGGAGATCTCACCAAATACCTTCCCTCTCCCTTCTCTCCTCCCTCCTCTCCCCTCCTTCTTGCTGGTCTAACTTCTTATACAGGTTTTCATTTGAAGTTTTCAGGTCAGGTATGGTACAATTTTTATAGGATGGCAAATAGTGTATACAGATGATATTAATTACCCCATTTAAGCAAAGGATGATTTGTCTTTAATTATCTAAATTGTGCAGAAAAACAATAACTGCAGAATATCTTTCGATGTGTTTTGTGCTCTCAATTTCTCTGCCGTAGATGGACCCCCCCGATGAGCAGATTGGAAGCTCCATGAGCTCCTCATTTTCTCTGTTTTCTTTAAATATATCTTCCATTCAAACATTATTTTCCATAATTATAATTTTTTCCAAATTGATTTTCTTTATTTTGTTCACCCCACATACAAACATGAATTAAAAAATTAGATATTCAATTCCTTCTTGGCACCATGGAGGAAATGGAGACGCCTAAGTGTAAATTGCCTTTCCTGCTGCCCCTCAGCCGGTTAACTGAGATGAGAGGAACTGGGCTTTTTGATCTGCAGGTCAATGCTCTTTCCTCCTAAAACCGTGGTCTCTGTGTATCTCAGCCACAGAGATCCATCTCTTAACTCCAGGTCTGGATAATACAGTGTTCTGAACTCTGTATTTATGTTAGAATTAGCTGAAAAGCTTTAAAACAAGTTTCTTGGCCTCCCTCTCCCTAAATTCTAATTTAATTGGCTTAGTTTAAGGTCTGGGCATTGGTGTTTGTAAATCAGGGGAATCTAATCTGAAGTCAGGAGGGAGAATTTGATGTCTAGGACAAAACTAATCCCAACGTCGTGGACACAATATGTAATGCACAGGCATGTTTCAGACAGAGTAGGAGACGTGAAAGAGCTGTTATTTTGCCTTAATTCTATTCTCATCCCTGGAAAGTCTCAGAGACCGGTCACCTTGAAGAGGGCACAAGGTGGGTTGTGGCTCTCTTATCACTGTAGGTGTGAGAATATTGGGTTCACCACCATGGTTAGGCAGGTGTGAGGACACTGGGTTCACCAGCAGGGTCAGGCAGGTGTGAGGACACTGGGTTCACCTCCATGGTCAGGCAGGTGTGAGGACACCAGGTTCACCTGCAGCGTCAGCCAGGTGTAAAGACACTGGGTTCACCACCAGGGTCTGGCTGCCTTTCCCAAGTCTGAGCACCTCTAGGAGCGTGAACTTTTCAGCAGCTGGATGACTTTCTACTCACACCATCAGCTTTGCTGACTCAGTATCATTTGAGAAAATCCCCAATTTCTAATTCTGAGAATCTCAGCTTGAGTGGAATCTGGTTTGGGAGTGTGGGTGAGAAAACATGTAGGATGGAGACTGAAAGGTTGCCGCAGTCACGGGGTACCAACTGCTCAATGGATTTCTGAAAGTCAGTAAGCGGGAGCTGAGAAGTGGTCACTTCATTGGCAGTGCCTGTGTCTGTGGTCAGTGACTCAGAACCACCTGAGAGTCAGCACAGCTTGGCTGTTGAGGGCCGAGAGCTTGGAGTTAGGACTGGGTGTCAATGTCTTTTCTGTTCTGCCTCCTTTAGGAATTGTTGAAAATATATCTTAGCCTTTCTAAGTCTCAGCCTCCTCCCCGGGAGAACAAGAATGGTAGCAGCTCCCTCAAAGGCAGCCTGAGGCTTTAGGAAGTATCTTCTAGCACACTGGATCTCAGCTTCCTAAAGCCACGGCCCTTTAATACAGTTTTATGGGTCGTGACCCACAGGTTGAGAACGGCTGTAACATATAGATTCTTAGTCAACAGTAGAGATCATTTGAAAATATGTCTCAGGGTTAGCTAACTGCAGCCAGCCCTGCTGACTCTTGTCTGTAAACTTTCCTGGGCCAGAGCCACACTCAGTCATCCCTGCCGAGCAGGGATCCTTTATGCCTTGTGTTCACACCTCAACAGCGTTGCTAAGTGGACCCCAAAACCAAAAATGTATCCTTGTAAAGAATGAGTTTGCTGAATCACAGACATTCTAAATCCCTACTACCACAATGAGCAAATAATTTACCAGAGACATTTGTTTGAAAAAATGTAATTGGAATCATTAATATAGCTATTTTGATTTAAGCACATAACTTATCAATTTTTATCATTTTATACTTAACAGTTAGCAACAAACCTTACTCATATTCAGAAACACTTCAGCACAAGAGCAAACCAGTCCATCCATAGAGACTTCAGCCAGATGAGAAACATTTTTGTTCTGTGGTTGATGATTTGAGAAAAGCACCTTTCAGTTGCAAATGCGCATCTTTCCAGCCCCTGTGAGGGCTAGGGCTGGGGCTGTTATCTGTCTGTGCCTGAAACTCACGAACTCACACCTGCACTTCTGTGAGTCTGGGAAAGGTGGAGAGAAGAACAAGGAAGAAGAGAGAACAGACAATCAAAAATGAAAATAGAATGAATGGGTGGATGGAATGTCTTTAGAGCCCAAGCCATGATGGCAAATTCAGCAGCTGGGTGATACCCTAGTTCCAGGAGCAGGTGGAGGAACACTACTTCTTCCTTGGTCCCCTGGAGGAGCAGAGCACCTAGAGATATTTATTTTAGGAGCTTATTTTCATCTCTGAGAGAAGTAGGAATTGGACCCTAGCTTTGTTCAAGTAGTTCCCAGCGTCCTGCAACCAGATACGGTTTTCATGATGGCTCCGTTGGCAGCTGCAGCTTTCATACTTTCATTTAACGACATAAGTGTCAGTAAGTGTGTGGATACATACTGAGCAGCCCCTGAAAAGGTCAGATGGATTCTATAACTCACACCCTTCTGATTCGAATGGCTTTCCAGCATTTTCTGTGAACACCATAAAATACTCTCACGTAAGAAATCTTCCATTTGTTCTGACATGGGCCTGCCTCATAATAAAACTTAGTGCTAATAAAGAAATTTAATGAGGTCTTATTAACAAAGGTGCATAGTCTTGATCTACCTGGACGACATGTATATAAAAATCTAATCGCTTTAAAAACATAATAGAATCATGGAAACGGTTACATCTTAACTTCCCTTAGAGCTATAGAAAGGTTTATTTTTTAAACCTTTATAACATCTAATGTAAAAAATAAACATTAGTGTAAAGGTTTATGTCACCATATGATGTAGAAAGTACAACTTAATAGCGACCTTTGTCTCTGTATTCTCCTTACTTCTCTTTCCTGAACAACTCTCAGCGCAGTTGTCTGTTTTCCCAATAACCGTGGTCGAACCATTACTGTCACTCTGGCCCCTCTAACTTGAAACCCAGTTTTCTTCCTCCCTTACTTACAGTTTTATGCCGGTTTTTGAAACCCTCGTCCTCGGTGTGAGCAAAGCTCTAGTCACATTGCTCCTGACTCTAATGCCTTCCGCAATTTGCCCTCTCCTAGTTTCTGAAGTTCATGTTCCATTTGTGGCATCGTGACCCTCCTGTACCTATTCTGTTTTCTTCTGTCCCACGCTTATTTTCTATGCTGTATTTTTATGGTGAGTATTTTTCTTAGAGCCATCTAAGCTACCATTTAGGAACCTCAAGATACTTCCACCTCAATATTTCTTCTCAAAACATAGTGTCTTCACCCTTTCAGTTCCCACTTAAAGTTTGTCAATCACAAAATCTCTTTTTTGGATGCTTACCCCTTCCAAAGCTAGAGAATGTTCCTTTTTCTCTGAGATGCAATGATACTTATTAGACATGACAACGATCGCCCCCTTTTGTGTCTCTACCCTTTGTCAGAAGGACAGTGACAGCTTTGGTTTGTTCCCCATGTCTGGAGGGCCTGGAACGGACTGAGTGTCCTGCACGCTGATGACTGAACACAAGTATCCTAGGACCTGCATGAGAGAGAAGGACATTCTCTAAGGAGACCAGTCCGTAGGTTTGACCATCCCCTGTGGAGTGGGCCGACCACACGGTGCTGGATTTCAGTGTAGGCTCCCATGCGCCCATCTCATTCAGCACGATCTTGTTTGGCCTAACAAGTATTATACCACAAATGCAATTACTAGGATCTATGAAATTCACAAAGAAGCAAAAAATGTCATCAAGATCACTTTTTATTGTTGGTTATCAATAGAAATTTACCAAATAGACTTTTTAAAATCTTGCATCCTATAATCAGTAATTGAATTCATCATCGAAATTTCCTACCCCCCCCCCCCCGTGTGTGTGTGTGTGTGTATGTGATTTCAAGATAATGTTTATGGTGGCAAGTTTCTTAGCCTCAGCGTTTTGATATATACAAATGCTGACTAGGTAGAGACTGCACTTACTTGAGTTTACCAAAAGGCACACAAATAGAGGAGTTTGAATCATTATTTACTGGGAGAATGGGGACCGCAAACCCCTTTCTTGGCAAAGGAAAGAACCCCCAGAAAAAGAGGAAAACTAAAAAGTAAGCTGAGTCGGAACAAAGAAAAGTCAGCTAGTTCACATTGCAGCTAGCCATTGCTAGCAAGCTTGTTGCCTTTTCTGAATTCCAGCCTGTTGGGGATGCAGCTTACAAACACCCTGCTAGGTCTGTGAGCACCCTGAGGAGAGTAATGGCCATAGAAGAGATTATGGCAAGTCCTAGAAAAGACACGTCTTCTAGGGCACCTCCTGCCCATTAAACAGGCAAAGCAGATACCCATGTGGAGATTTGCATTTGCCTGGGTCAGAGACCAGGGGAGTGGCCAGATCTCTGAGATATGGGCAGAAGAGCTCTATCCCTTATTGCAGAGGAAGATCTTCTGTGGTGGTGATGGGAGGAAAGTGCCTCCCTCCCACTGATTCCTCAGAGGAAATTAACTCTGGTGGTGTTTTACACCACAGAGAACTAGTGGAGCTTACCACCTCCCTAGAAATCTGGTTTGTGACCTCAAGCAGGAGGCTTTTCCAGTACAAGGCTCAGATTTTAGATTTCTGAAGGCCACCCTTAATGTTAATAATAATAACAATAGGAGCTGATATGATCAATCTGAGAAACTAGTGACATCTTTGTTCCCACCCTCATCTTACCCTCTGGGCAAACAGACTTCAATAAAATCAGAGTGGAGCAAACACTCTGGGCCATTGCTGGGAACCCATGATGGGCAATGGACCCTGAGCTCCCCCTTTTAATTCTACTCTATGTCTCTTGTCTTTCATTACCATCATTTCTAATTATTTCTTCAGTCGATAGCCGCCAGTTTCCACAGGTCTCAGCAGAAGTTGCTCTCGGGGCGGGACCCCAACAATTATTCACTTGCAGATTTTATGCAAGCTGAGGCAAATCATGAAAGATATTTTCCCAACTGAGTTAATAGTTAAATTATAATATAAAGGAGAACAAGAACCACAGTTTGGTAATCAACATTTAGAAACATTTTTTTAATTTAACCATACTGGAATAAATTGTTTCATACTCATCTTTGTGCGTGGGTACGTGTGTACAGGTGCGTGTGTGTATGTGTGTGTGTGTGCGTGTAATTTCAGAACCACACATATCTGAATCATGAATAGGGTGACCAGACATCCTGCTTTTGGCGGGACAGTCCCACTTTTCAACAATTTGTCCTGCGTCCTGAGGCGTTTTTAAAAAGTCCCAATTTTTGGAAAGAATGCACAAAACGGGTGGGAGAACAAGAAGGGAATATACAGTTTTTGGCTAGCCATGTGGCTATTTCACAAGAATATGAGTTTTATATTATTTTTGTTAATTTTATAATGTTAAACTGTAATAATAACAAATAATTGCTGAGAAGTGATTATCAAGAACTGCTTATAAAAGTTTGCATTGTTGTCAGGCCCTGCCCTGCCCTGTCCCCCGCCCCACCCCCTGGCCATGTTGTCCTGCCTTACTGATGTTAAAATCTGGTCACCCTAATCATGAATGCCCACTGTGTTGAGACCCAGGTGGAGACACGGTCGGTGGCATGTCCTCCCTCTGCAGGGCTGGCCCTTTGTTTTGTGTTCCCTGGCACCTCCCTGTCCCTTGAGCCCCAGACCTGTAATAGAACAGGCCACTTTTGGCAACAACAATGTCTTCCTAACAGTTCTGCAGGGAATGAGTTTATTACTTTGTGCAGGTTTATGTAATGCACATCTAACCTCTTATATAACAAGTACAAATGTTTATTACACGTTAAGTACAAGACAGTTCAGACCTTCTGTGAGCGGCAGGTACAGATCCGTGAAGGGCTTGCTGAATAGACTTACCTATTCCAAGAAAGAACTTGAAGCCCCTTCAGGTTATTATTTCATAAATATTTTGTGACGAATTTGATAAAGTAGGAAGAACATAAAATTGACATCGTTAAATTTCTTTCATTTTGCTGTTTACCTTTCTTGGAAAATAAACAGTTCTGACACCCTTATATAGAAATTAATGTTATCTTCAGCATGGGAGCCAACGTGTTTTGTAAATTCTAATCTTCAACTCTGCCTGTTTATTACGCTCTGTGCACAGTCTGTGTGTGTGTGTTTAAACACATATGCCTGTGCATACAAATATATTTGAAACAATTAACTTAATTAAAATACAGTTACCTTTTTCTGTCATGATTGCTTAATACATTTATTACTCTGAGCCATACTTGTTCCAAGAGATAGCGGAGCATTAGTTAAGAGTTGCTCTTTCCCTTTGGATTTAAGATGAATGGTTTCATTGTTTAAATTGATGGTATCTAAACCATAGAACACAACTATATCATGATATACAGTACTTGATTGACAAAAGTTGGCGTGACTAAATGGTAATATTAATGATTAGAGTTTTTGCAGACTGCTCCTTGAAGTTATTGGTTCAAAATGCTCTGATGGTTAATAACACACAAAATGTCAGGATTCAGTTAGAACAATAGCTGAAATGTATATATGTGTGTACATATGTGTGTAAAATGAAGAAATATAGACCCATATGTGTGTAAAGTTATATAGATCCATATGTGCATACCCATACCCAATATAGAAAGAGTTATGTTAGTACCTCTAAGATTTTATGTTTGTTGGCTGTTTTGTGCTCAGGACTCTATGCATCTTATGTTATCTGATGTAGTTCTCAGTCAACTACGTAGTATGAGAACAGCTATGTAGTTCTCTTATGTCAGTAATGTAAGACAGGCTTTATTTCTACTTTTAATATGAGAAAAATTAGGCTTAACTAAATCATTCAAGAATGTGTATCTATCAAGTGGCATTTCCTGCATAGGAATCCACGGCCTGAAGTCTTGGTCCTGCCGCCGAGCTCTTTCTACTTAGTAGATGCTGAGTATTTGTGAGGAATGATTGCAGTGAATAGTCAGAGGTTGTCAGGCATCTTCCATTAGTTCAGAACAAAATCTGTGTGCAGAATTCTGCACATCACACAGTGAGGATGAACGGAGAATCTGGGAAGCTGCGGCTCGAGGTCGGGAAGCAGAACATGGCTCCCAGAAGACCCTCGTCTGCTTTCCACATCATCTGTACGGCTGCCTCTAGTGCTATTGATTAATCTTGCCTATTTGTCAGGTTATGTCGATGGAACCATGGATTTTGTGTTATTTTGCATTTGGCTTATTTCACACAGAGTTGCGTTGGTGACATTTGTCCATGGGGCTGTGCACTCCTGTGATGTGTCATTCTCTTTCTGCAGGATGGACACCTACATAATTTCCAGTTAGCAGTGACTGCAAATAGAGCTTCTAGGAACGCTTCAGAGCGTGTCTCAGGTTAATAAACATCTGTACATCCATTAGATACAAGCCTAGGAATTGTATTGTCAGTCATAATGTAGGCTGTGCTCAACATAGAGAGACTCTGTGACAGCTTTGCAAAATAATTCTACTACTATATAATATCACAATATTGTGAACATTTCTACTTGCTCCACAGCCTCACAGATATTTGGCATGCCCCCCCCCCTTTTTAAATTTAAGTCATTCTAGTGGAAGTGTGCTGCTCCTTCATCCTGGAAGTGTCACTGTGGTTTCTCTGAGTGCTGATGAACGGGACACCTTTTCCTCTGTTTGTTGGAGGGGCTATTCAATGTCTTTCTCTGAGAAATGTCAGTCCAAGCCTTCTGCTTTTCCCTTACGGGTTGTCTATGTCTTTGTACATCCTATACACAAGTCTTGTTGGGTGTACCAGGTATGATTTTTTTCTCTCTTTGGTTAATGGTTTGAAAATAATTTTTCAAATGTCTAGGCATTAACATTTCTTTCTTTCTTTGTTGATACCTTTTGTATTCTAATTAACACATCTTTGCCTAGTGTGTGGTGATAAAGATGTTATCTGGTGATTGGTTCTAGAAAATTTCTTGATTTACTTGTAGACCTACGATCCCATTTGCAACTGTGAGGGATCCAGGTAACTTTTCTCATACGTAGTTGGCCTCGTACCATCTTTCTCATACTGCGCTGAACTGTGTGGGTTTCCTTCTCACGTCTGCCCTACGATTGGTCAGCTGTCTGTCTCTCCATTGACCACATACATTTTTTTTTTTGGCCGGGCTGGGTTTGGACCCACCATCTTCGGCATATGGGGCCAGTGCCCTACTCCATTCAACCACAGGCTCTGCCCCAACCACATACATTCTTAACTAATTAAAATCTGGAATAGATCTTGATAACTGGTAGTACCAGGCCCCAAGCGTGGCTTTACTTTAGGATTGCTTCCTACCTACTTACCTACATATTTATTTATAAATTTTAGAATCACTTTGTTAATTGATTCAAAAACTCAGAAAAAAAAGTTAAACAAAACTGTGTTGAAGTTCGGGTGACCATGGCTTTGACCTGGTGATTACATTTGTAGAGAACTGCCACCTTTACAGTGGTGCTTCCAATGCTAAATAGGGAATGTATCTGCATTTATTTAGTCTTTACTTTTAATTTTTCTCAATTTTTTTTGTAATTTTCTCTATTACATTACTATATGCTATGCCTTAAATTTACTCATAGATATTTGAAGCATTGGTGTGCTTTTAAGTAGTATCTCTTTTAAATTTTAATCTTCATTTTTCTTTGTTATTATTTAGAAATTCATTTGACTTTTCTGCATATTGACTTGGGATCCATTGTGATACTTGCTAAATGATACTGTACTTACTTTTAATGACCACAAAGAAAGACTAGGAAAATTTATGTTAAAACCTCCCAAAATACATACACCTATCATTATTTTTTAAGAATTAGTTTACTTTTATTTTTTCTTTCTGTGACAGAGTCTTACTACATCACCTGACGTAGCGTCACAGCTCAAAGCAACTTCAAATTCTTATACTTAAGTAATTCTCTTGCCTCAGCCTCCCAAGTAGCTGGGACTACAGGTGCCCGCCACAATGCCTGGGTATTTTTTGGTTGTAGTTGTCATTATTTGGCGGGCCCAGGCTGGGTTCAAACCTGCCAGCTCTGGTATATGTGGCTGGTGCCCTAGCCACTGAGCTACAATCATATTTATTCTTCTTAGTAAAGTATCTCAAGAATGGAAGGAAAAGTATCCAATGTACTCAGTACTATTATGAAACAAGTATATAATCACCCACACTTTTATATGAATGATAAAACACAAAAAGAAGAGGAGGGTGAGGGGAGGGAAGGGGGATGGCTGTGTGGAGGGAAGGTAATTGGTAGGACCTCACCTATTATGCATAATGCACATGTCTAATCTAAACCTTCCAAATTGTATATAAAATTAGCACCTTGTACCCCATAAATACAGCAATGTACACAGTTATGATCTAATTTAAAAAGAGTGAGCTTACTTTAACATCAGCCATTTAAATAAAATATATTGTTTTTCATGAGATTTATTTTGAATAATACCGGGATAGCTATCTTCCAGAAACTTTGTTTCCCTGTTTATTTAGGGATCTGGAGCTATTTGGGAAATACATATACAAGGAATTCTTCTTTCTTAGATTTTATATGAAAGGTTAGGAAGCATATACGTCCTAGATTTGAAAAGGATTATCCAACATGGCAGTAGTGTTTGTTTGGTGGAAGAAAACTTGATGTATACAATCATACTCAGAAGCAGTTGGTGAAATCAACTTGTCTGTGTGAATAGGGAAATAAAATTTTATCTATACCTGTAGGGAAGTTAAGTTAAACATTGAGAATTAGATTTACATACCTGTCACTCAAACCCTATAAACTAAAACTGGTTTGGTCATACAGTAATTCATGTACATGCCAATTTAACATATTATTTTCTCCCAAATAACATTTAATAAAGAACTAGAATTCAGTATTATTGGGGAGTTTGGAAAAGGTAATCTAATATTGGTACATAGGGCCAAGAAGATTTGAGTTCTCATGCATGTTAAGAGAAGGGTAATTCATAGAGAAATGCACTTAAAATTGCATCATTCTCCCTGCCTTCCCCTCTTGGCTATTCTTGAATCCAATTTCCTCTGTACCATGATAGAAGGTGTTAGAACTCACAATGGGAACCCACGGCAGTAAATGAATTCAGTACTATGCTTGTTAGGTTAGGAGCTCACAGGTAAAAAAATCTTTTATAATCTTATAGGATTTTACACTTTACATCACTCAGTAACTTTGGTACAGAATCCAAATTTCCAGTCTGTCTCAACACAATGCTAACCCACTGAACAAATACATAGTAAATTTCTGCCACACACCAAGCATTATGTCATTGCTAAGGATAAAAATATGAAAACGATAGTCCCCACCATCTGTAGATTAAAATACACGCACACGTTTACAAATGCAAGATAAACTACAAGTGTCTGAGTCTGAGAACGATGTTAACTCACAGTGGAGCGTGCTCCTGTTTCTACATGGAGCACCTACATGGAGCATTGCTCCCTGGAGTGTAGGGATTAGCCTTTTATTTATTTTTTCTGTAAACTTTTTGACATCCAGAAATATTGGTTGTCTACGCAGAAAAAGATGCTTGTGTTTTATCATTTGTGAAATCAATGAATAGAAACACTATTCTCATACCCACCTAACACCTCAGTGATGTCAATGGAGCAGGACGGAACAGATTGCGCGTGGAGAAGGGCACCTCTCTGAGCTCCCTCGGTGATTTTCTCTGCGTCACAGTGCCACACAAAACCAGAGGCAACGCAGGAAAGTTGTTCTTGACAACCAGAGAGATTCATTTCCTCTACATTTACTGGGTTTTGCTAGGATCAGTGAATACTTTATGCAAATAGAAACTCTTCAGATGATTTTACTGAATCTAAAATCTTGATTTAGATTTTAGTACAGGACCTGTTTCTGTTCATTTAGTATTGCTATATATATTGATGAACAATCTGTAGTGTACACGCTACATACACCTGCATGTGGATATAAATACTGCATGTGCTTCCAGGTAAAGGGAAGTACGTTACAATAAATAATGACCTGTCTCAGCTTTAGCTGGGACTTTGATAATAGTTTTAAAATGAAATGATATTTAGAATCTCCATTTTTCAAAATGATGGCTTACATGCACGAACATCCCTGGATCACTAAGATGAAGCCTGTGCTCTGGAAAAATAATGAGTTCATAGTCTATAAAATACCAAGGATAGGTTAAAAGTACTCAGTTGTTAATGCCAACAAAATATTTTTGCTTGATGTGTTCTAATTACATATGTGTTTTTATCTGGAGTTACTGTGAGTGTACAATTAGGTCACATCATGTGAGTTTGAAAAGTCAAGTTCAAAGTGTGCCTTGTGCTATTTAGAGCCCTCAGCATAGACAGAAATCAAAGTTACCTTGTTTTATATTTACTGTCTATAGTCCTTCTGATATTGATGAAGAATTAAACGTGGACAACTTAGTATGGTTTGTATTATATTAGCATATAATTTATAAACATAGAAAAGGGAATCTGTGATCATCAATACAGTTACTAACTTTGCTCGAGGTCAGAAAGTGTAGCCGCCCACCATGAAGTGTGAGGGGCTGCACGGTTTTGAATTACATATCACCTTGCCAAGGCATAAAAACAACTCAGACTTGATAAATTGAATAACGGACTATTTATTTGGGTCTTTTCAAAGTTACTTTCTTGACAAATATATAGACATGATAGGGATTTATGGATATTAATATTTGATGTAATTCACACATTGATCACATATTTTCCTGTATCTTAATTCCCTTTTCCATTTGCATTTTTCTAATAAACAAAAACACAATAGACATTAGTTCATGTTTTAGCTGGCTCCTAGTTGAGTGTCTGTTCATCTTTCCGATTGAAAGGCAGGAGAGTCCTAGTTACCATTGGAGAGAGTCTGGTGGAGGCAAACCCAGGGTTTCCTCTGTGTGTCAGCTAGAGAAGAGGTGCCTGGAAGAATATTTCAAGGGATAGCACAGAGCATACTGCCCAGAGGAGGGATCAAGTTACTCGTAGTTTAGTTTTCTTCCAGGAAAGTGTAGATAAACGGAGAAGTTCTCATCCAGCCTTCTCTGTGCCTGAGATTCGTTTTGTACTTAGACAATTCAGTTTGGAATTTCCCATTTGAATCTCTCTTTGAGCAAAAATGTACCTAAAGGCAAAAGGAATGTGGACAGGAAGGAGGAAAGCAGATGGTGGGCAGAACCAGCACGGGCCCCACGCCCAGACTCAGCACACATGGATCGCTAGACGCAGGAAATAACCGATCATGTCCTTTCTAGGAGGTCTCGCCATTTATATTCCACTTAAACTGAAAATAATTTGCTGTGAGCTGTATGTAATGAGTGTTCAGCTACAGGTAGACCCTGGTTAGGACCTATGAAATGATTTTCTTGCCTATAAAATTTTCCTTATAAATGTCTTAGTAAGTTTTGTTCATTATTATTAGACAAAATTGGAATCATTTCCGTGAATATACATTCTCCATGACCATGTTTTATTTACTTTAACATATCATGCTAAATCTAAGTATCAAAATGAATTACAAGTCAAACTTTCTATAGTTTTGCCACTTCATATGAAAATTGTACAAAATGCATGTACCATGTGTGTGGAGCCTTAATCCGGAGAAAGCAGACATTCCACTATAAAGTGTAGATGAACCAGGAGGAAAACCTGGGTTCTAGTTCTCAGATCTGAGAGTGTAACCCAGAACAGCTCAGTTCATCTCACTGGGTTTCACCGAAAAATGGGGAATACTGAGGCTCACTTGTCTACCCCAGCTTAGAACCAAATGAGCAGAGCTGGAGGGCCCATGAGAGAGAGGTTACCCACCTGTGGCTTTCTCCTTAATTACAAGACTGGGTCCCGGGTTGAATCAGTGGCCGGTGTAGTAGGCAGCCAGAAACAGGCACAAGTCTTGCCCCATCACTGACTGATTTAGCGGGATACCGGGGGGCTCCCAACATGGGGTGGAACCCTATCACTACATGGACAAGACCACATCGGGACATCTGACCCCTGCACATGGGCAGGTCCCAAACAGGGAGGGAGGTACTGGGCTGAGTGCCCAATCCTCCCTTCCAGAGTTGCTTTTCTGTGGGAAAGACAGAGGGAGGATGGAGTAAGGATTAAACTCCTCCTCACAAAGGCACGGAAATAATGCAGAATATTTCCTCTAAGAACCCAAGATGTTCTGCTCAGGAAGAGGGAGAAATGCCATTTTAAATTACAGTACTCGCATCTGTATAAAAGTGTGCTGTGGGTTAAGATCTGTGTTATGAGGTATAAATTATTAGTTACACTTGCAGTTTTCTAATAAACAATCTATAACTCATGATTAAAAAAAGCATAGTAAAAATGTATTGCTTCATTTGAGAATTGTTGCTTATTTTTTCTAAGAATAAGCAAAAGGGCAAATTTTTGCTGATAAATTATATCACTGTTTATATATTCCATAAGTTGTGTTAGGACTTTCCAACAGAAGATGAAAAAAAAGAATGGTGTCTTCAAGCCTCCAAGTGCAAAATTTTTTAACAAAGACTACAAATACTTAATGAATACCATTGGAAAGCTCTATACTTGAAAACAAATAACAGCAGTCATTTTGAACTCTAAAGTGTGTATCACCTTTTCCCTTACTCTTTTGAAAAAAAATTGAAGGGGTAATAAGATAATATGTAAATACATTTGATTTAAAATGTGCAGCTTACTTATGTGACGGCAGGGTTTGGTGAGAGTCTTTCTCCTCCTGCTCCTTCAAATTTCAATAGCCTTCACAAAACCAAATTTTTATCACTTTTTCCAGGTTAATGTCTTGCATTATTCAAATTGTTAAAAATGTATTTTTTAATTTCAAAATATTTTAAGCATTTAATTTTTTTAATGTGGATAAATTGTATCATGCTACCATTCTGTATAGTAATCCTACTGCAGGTATCTACCCAAGAGAAACAAAGTCATTTTTTAAAAAGACACCTGCACCCAATTATCTATCACAGTACTGTTGTGACCTGTTGGGCTCCTGTGGCCCTGGTCTCGGTTAGTGCAGGAAGGAACCAGGCGAGAAGCGGATTAGAAGTACAAGCTTGTGGAAGGCGGGCTAGCCCTTACTTTCCGGGTAGCCCGCGCAACCTCTGCACCAGCCTTTTATTGAAAGGGAATCATACAGGTGAGGGGAGTAATTAACAATGACTACGGGCTGAGGGCACGGGCTCCTCCCCCAAGGAACTCCTGTGGAGGAATGGCCCGAGGTCCACACCTCAGCTGCAGATCATCTTGCTCGGATGTTGGCGTCTCCTACACAGTACAGTTCATATAGCAAATATATGAAATCCACTTAAGCGCCCATCAGCTGCTGAGTGTGAGTGAAATATGGTGAGCTTACACCATGGAGTACTTGCCATATGTTTAAAGAAATGGACAGAATATATCGAAAATGCCCATAAATAAATATGAAAATAAAAAAAAACATAACATGAAGATCAGAAGCTGTGAAACTAGAATGAGAGCTGCAGGGTGGGAAGAACCGTGAGAGCTTCACCCTGTCACGGTCACACAGCACCTTCGCCTCCAAGTCACACGTTGATGAACTTGCACAGAGACAAGGCCATTTGCTTTTTCTCCAGCAACGCTGAAACGTGCTTTAGTGTTTCCACAGACAGTCCTGGGCTGGAAGCGTCACCTGTGTCTGCAGCTCCCTTTTGCCACAACACCTTTGAGGACGTCTTTTCCTGGGGCCCCACTTCCTCTGCTCCCATTTTCTCCCCAGTCCACTCAGCAAACTTCTGTCCAGTCCGCAGACCTCAGCAGACCTGCTGTCTTCAGATTCACATGGCCCTCTGTGTGCTGGACCCCACGGAAGGACGGTCCTTCTCTTCACAGAACAGGACTCCTCTTCCCTATGCATGAGTCACTACGAAAGTTTTGAGACAGACTGTTACGCTCCTTTATTTCATTTCCAAGAAAGACAGCCGACAGCGTCCTTTCTGATGCACCCGTCCAAGTCTTGGCTTTCTTGGCTTATTGGTGTTGCTGGGAAGTCTGACTTCATTTGTTCCATCTGTGAAGATTTTGCATTTCTTGATTTTCGTGTATCTCGCAAAAACCACACACAATGTTCTCTTCCGAAACAAGCCGAGTCTCCTGATTGTCCTCCCTCTGCATAGGCGGCTCCCTCTCTTGGGCCGGCCTCCGTGGCCAGCGAGCCTCCGAGCGCAGGTCCAGCTTTTCCACCCCTCCTGTACACTTCCTCTCCCCCTGCCTGAGTAAACTCACTCACTCCAGACTTTCACAGACCTTTCATTTGCTGAACACGCCAAGCATCATTCATGTCCTCCTGTCTCCGTCCCCTTCACCCAATATGACATCAAATCCTCAGAATCCTACATGTAGCATAAGTATTTCCCTTTCTCCTTCTCCAAGGCTGTGGTCTTAATCCAAACCACATGGACCTTGGAGGTGCCACCCCTCAGAGCACCCACGGTCTATCCTGCAATGTTTCCCATTTAACTTAAAATAAGATCCAACCGTCCTTGCACTACCGAAGCTCCCACAGGATCTGGTCCCTGTGCACTGGCTGGGCCCACCTGCTGCCGTCTGTCAGTCATTCTCTGTGCTGTACATCTGTTCTCCATGTGCAGCCCTGTGGCCACATCTCCATCCTGCTCTGTGCCTGTGTGGCAGAAGCTCTCAGCCAAAATGTTACTCCCCCACCCGGAGGTCATCCCCAAGTCGTGTTTCAATCACTGGTCGGCACCATGGCTGAGCAGCACATAGCCCTTTTCTGTTTTCTTCATGGCTTTAACCATTCTCTGAAACTGTTCCTTTCTTTGATTTGTTTTCTTATTTAATGTCTGTCTCCCTGCAAAATGTAGCCTTCTCAGTAACAGACACTTTGTGTACTCGCCTCCCTTGCCAAGAGCAGTGGGTGTCAATAACATTTGTTGGATGAAGGGATTGCAGAGTTTTCATTATCCACAGGGAGAAGCACAACAGTTTCTTTGGGAAGCCCAATTTCTCTGAGCTCAACTAAAAAATAAAGTGTGCATGTGGGATCAACCTCCTGAATGATGTTTCTAACAAGACCACTGAATCACAGATGCAGCAGCCACCTCACAGCATGCTGCTCCGCGTCCTTGGTGAAGGCTGAGAATCTGTGCTCCAGTGCAGCTTGTAAAGGAAATCTGCAGACATCTAAGCAGGAAAGCCCGAACTTTCTAGTTTCTGATTATTCCCTTTGCCCTGGGATAATCCCTACGATGACTGAGAGCAGGTGGGAGTGATGTCTTCCGACAGTTCTCCATAGCTACGACTTCGCTGATCCCACTTTAGAGAAAAGGGGACAACCTGTAATTCCAATGGGCTGTGATTTCTGCCCTGGCCTCAGGGACCTGGAGGCTCCTAGCAATAAAATGAATATATCCTCATCTTTTTCAGAATTGCAGAAAGGTTAAGATGATCTCTATGGCTACGGGACACTAGGCAATTATGCTCGATAGCAGTGATTTGAAACCTGTTTATCTCACAGCACACTTGGACCCATAGTTAAACTTCTGTGGCATACTTAAAGTATGTTGTTCAAAAAAAGGGTATAAAAACATACTTACTTTGCTTTGAACTTCTTTGGAAAATAATTGAATTAGTGATCTAATTGTGGCACAGCTAGGATCCTCCCACGACACACCGGTGTGCTATGACACACCTGTTGAAAATCACTGCTCCATAGGAGGGAGGGTGGCAGATTGCACCCTTTGGGGACAGAGGTAGACTCTCTGGAGAGAGAGGTTGTCCTCCTTCCAGCAGGTGGACAACACAGGGAGCTAGTGAAAAGTGGAGGATACACAGGGAGCTTTGCAAAGGCTGACCCAAGGGAGGCCAGTTTTAGCCACACAGTGTGCAGACGTACCCGTGCAGTCCTCACGTGATCTTGTTCTCCTTCCATAATCCAAAGGTCGGTGATCTCACCAAATTCCAGCCAGTCCACTTTAAGTGAATTTCTTCTCTGTCTTCCTAATGTTCAGAAATACTGAAGGTAGATTCCAGCCCCAGTGAGCTCCCGTCTCTAGATGGCCATTGGAGATCAGCTACCCAGGCGTTTCTGTCTCCCACCCAAATGGGTTCAGACTGCCTTATTTTTTGTCTGTATCCCTGATGCCGAGAATAAGGCCTTATATTGAAGGAGAGAATCTGAACAATGAAGAGCTGCAGGAATGAACTCAGGAGTAAATGGAGAACAAATGATGGAGGAAACTGGGTGGTGAAAGGAGTGCTTTTCACAGGAGCCTACAGGAAATTCTGAAATAGAAAACCTCAGTTCTAGCCGGTCTCTTTAGTGACCTGCAAAGTATTACCTAGTTAAGGCACCAAAGAACACATTTTGCTTGTCATTCCCCATAGCTTTTTCATTTGTAAAGTGGGTTTGAGATAGTGCTTGTTAACCAGGCACTTTGGGAGGGTTGTGATGAGCAGCGCGGCGTGGCTGAAGTGGGGGTGTCTTGGCCACACAGCATCAGGCTTTCTGCCAGAGATGCTGAGTGGGTTGAAAATGAGCACAGCAGTTCACAGAGTGACCTGGTACACAGCGTGCTCAGTGCACAGCCGAACTTCTCTACAAAATAAATAAATAAATAAAAATAAAGTATATGATCTCAAAGTTATATTAACCTCTAATTTAGGTGAGTATCCAACACAGGTCGGCACAGTATGAAATGAGGAAAAGAACAAATAAGAAAGGAAAGAAATGTGAGAAGACAAAAAGGGCACTGGCCGTCAGCAAGTTCACTAAAGTAACAATTTAGTTAATCTCAAGGTAATGCAATAAACACCCCAGTAACTGCACGTCACATCACACAGAAAATAGCCCAGATGTGCAGGACTTTAAGAGAAGAGGAAAAACTCAGGCTGTGATTTTCAGAAATTAGGTAATAGTGATTTATTCCATCTTTATTTTAAAATAAATGCAATTCATGTTAAGATAATAAATGAATAAAGGAACTTCCTTTTCCTTGAGAAGGAAGCGCATGGCTTGCAAGTTAATTAGTAAAAAGACATCATAAACTTCACACTTCACATCAGCACCTGTTACATTTAATCTCTGTGTTTTCTACCACTGGACCCAAATTCTCAGATACTAAAAGTGTAGGTTTCAAAAGCAATGATATAAGGGACATGAAAATGATTAACCTCTTTATGAAAAAGATAAAAAGTTGAGACAAATGATAAAATGGGAAAAAAATCACATCATATATAAGTTATATTTGAAGATTAATATTCCCAATGTGTAAAGAATGTCTATGAATCAATAATAACAAGCTAATAGACTAGGAAAGATTAAAATCAGGCATTCTCTTCAAGGGAGATATAAATGTTGATGAAGCACATCAAAGGCACTCAACCTCACTAGGAATTTAGAAAAACACAAGATAAAACAAAGGTGGGTGCTGCCTGTGGCTCAAAGGAGTAGGGCGCCAGCCCCATATGCCAGAGGTGGTGGGTTCAAACCTGGCCCCAGCCAAAAACTGCAAATAATAATAATAATAATACTAAAATAAAACAAAGGTTAGATAAGTTCTTTTGACCCACTGGTAGGAAATGGCATCATATTTGATATGGAAGGGAAGGTGTGTTTTCAATCATGATTGACAGGACTACAAGGCAGTGTGGCTGTCTGGAGACTAACTTAGTAATCTGGTATTACTAAGTGCTAAATATCTCTTCCCTATAATTAGTGTAGTTCCTTCGTACTCTTTCTAGAAAAATATTCACATGCTTGCATCAGAAATGAGTAAAAGCATGTGGAAGGAAGCATTAACTGTTATGATAAAAGCTGGGCACATTCTGTCTGCTAGCAGGACCCTCATTCAATAAGCCTTATCATGGAATAGTAATATACCATATCATGGAATATTACACAGTAGGACCTTGATATTTAGGTCTTGAAATATAAAACAAGTATGGAAAGTTGACTGAGATGAAAACAAATTTAACTTTAAACATATAAAGGACAATTTTATGTTTTATACATGTAAAGGTATTCAAAATACCATAAAGGCATATATATATATATATATACATATATATATATATATATATACACATTTAAGAAAAAAGCTAGAGAATAGACACCACGGTCGGCAGGTGGAAGGAGCCTCTGAGAGGGTGGTAATATTGGTGCTGCCTCTTTTTCTCCTATTTATGTTTCACAGTAAGAATGTAAAATTAGATTACTTGACCTACTTCAATTAATATATGTTAATTTATGGTGAACAAATGACTACAGACTTTTAAGAGAGTACATATGTAATAAGTTGATTAAATTGAATCAACAATTTCAGGTCCCATTAATTTTGTTTGAGAGAGAGCTATGTCTGACCAGTGTTTCTTGATTTCTTGGAAGAGCATCTTTAACAAAGATTTAAACTGTACAACGATGCACGTAGTCTTCTGTTTTTAATCTGCTTGTTTATAGGGTGTCTGTTGCTAGAGGAAAACTGTCAATGATCAATATACTCAGGGAATGTACTCATGGTAAAGTAAAAGAGACACCATTTACATTTTGTCTAATACATTGCTGTATGCGTTTGTATAGTTATGCATTATTTTGTGACTTTACAATATGTGGCTGACATGTGATGGCTATCCAGCTCCTCCGCCATATTAACCCCGGGAGCACCTGTTTCCTTAAAGCAGGTGATGGGCTGTCATGCCCTTCAAGCACTGGTGATGCAAAATTAGATTAACACGTTTAGTGAGAACAAGCATGTAAGGTAAAGATAAATTGGCAGTTGATACAGAAGTCTGACAAATTCCCATTTTCCCTTCCCTCACATGGATGCCCCTGGCAGGGTGTCCTCTGTCCGGTTCTGTAGGGCTGGTGGCTGTGTGGATGGGCTCGCTGTGCCGTCCCTCATCCCAGGCTGCTGAGCCTCTCTGGCTGTCATCACAGAGCAGTTACACTGTCTGCCCTGGACCAGCTCAGAAGTGACCACGTAAGGGCTTTCTCTCACCATTTAATGGGCCAAGGTATTTGCATGTTACGATTCTGATAAAGGACTAATAACTAGAATCTACAGAGAACTCAAATTGATCAACGGAAAAGAGCAAACTATCCCAATTATAAGTGGGCAAGTGATTTGAACAGAAACTTTTCTGAAGATGACAGATGAATGGCCAATAAACACATGAAAAAATGCTCATTGTCCCTAATCATCAGAGAAATGCAAATCAAAACCACCCTGAGCTGTCACCTAACCCCAGTGACATTAGCCCACGTCACAGAGTCCTGAATCTGCAGGTGCTGGGGTGGATGTGGAGAGGACGGGACACTGTCAGACCACTGGTGGGACTGCAAACTAATACAACCTCTATGGAAAGAGGTATGGAGAACCCTCAAAGATGGCCTTCCATTTGATCACGCAATCTCATTACTAGGTATCTACACAGAAGAACAAAAATCATCTTAGCACAAAGACATTTACACTAGAATTTTTATTGCAGCTCAATTCATAATTGTCAAGATGTGGAAGCAACCCAGTTGCCCAGCAGCACATCAATGCCTCAACAAACTGTGGTCTATGTACACCTTGGATTACTATTCAGCCATAAGAAGGAAATGGGGACTTCATGTCTTTTATGTTTACCTGGATGGAGTTAAAACACATTCTTCTTATGGAAGAATGGAATACAAAGTACCCAATGTACTCAGTACTAATACCAAACCAATATATGAACAACTACACGTCCGCATAAAGGAAAAGACACAAGTCTAGTCTAGTGAGGAGGAGGAGAAGGGAGTGGGGAGGAGGGAGGATGATTGGCTGGATCTCACCTACTGTGAGGGTGTTCAGAACATCCCTTGAGTGAAGGGCTCAACTATAGCTTAAACTTTACCCTAGAAATGAAAACATTGTAATGTAAACATTTCTACCTTCATAGTAATCGGAAATTTAAAAAAAATAAGATTTATATATATCAGAAAGCAAACAACTTAAAATCAGGCATTCTCAAAAATGAAATTGCAAAGGGTTGTTAAGCATTGCAAAGCCATTCCACCTCACTAGCTCTTTAGGGAAATACAAGGTAAAATCAGGAGACATATTTTAGGAATCCAGGACAGAATGGGGGAAAAAAGAATAAATTAAATAAATCTGTCACCTTGTACCTGTTTCTCCGTACATTTGAGGAACAAGGTGCTGAAGGTCATGACAGGAGATGAGGTCAAGGAGGAGACATAATTTGGGGGAGTCTATCAGAGAATGCTGGGGGTGGCCCCTGCAGCAACCCTGAGGCACCCAGTCTGTGCAGTCAGAGCAGAGGTGGTGGGCCATGTGGGGAACGCTTTGGCCATTGTGAGGATGGAGGTATTACTGTTATATCAAAAGTAGCTTCATCCCATCCACAGGCTCAGAGCAGAAGAGTAACAGGACATCACCCAGGTTTTTCCAGGACTGCTCTGGCTACAGGGAGGGCATCCTGTAAATGGAAGCAAAGACCCCAGTTAGGAGGCAAGTGCGGGTGACAGCGTAGATGAACACTTTGGCCATGGGGTGGAGTGGAAAGATTCTATGTGTATTTTGAAGGCTGAGCAAACAGGAATTTCTGGCAGGTCAGTTGTGGATTAAGAAAAGAAGAGGAGGGTCAGGAATAACCCCAAGGCTTTTAGGAAAGAGGGAAGATTAAAGACAAGGGTTGGGGCACTTGTTTGGATACACGTGAAGTGTGAGGTCCACACAAGGTGAGTTGGGTAGGCTGTGGAGATGTGCGTTTCGGGAGAGGGCTCCCTGGACATGGCAATTGCTGGTGGTATGAAAGTGGGCACGGTGAGTGTAGCAAAGGACAGCCTGTCCCTGTTGGGTGGCCAGTCTGCCCAGCAGGGCTTTATAGCTTTGCATATGGCAGCCTGGGGGATTGAGAAGCGAGAAGAGGACACAACATAAGTGTCCGTGGATGGAGCTACATGCCCTCGGGAAATGTGGTTCAGCTGCAGGGTGTCCAGAAGGCAGCACTTAGGAGTGATGGCTGCCTCCCCGTCCTGGTTGGGAACCTTCTTCTAGCACATTCAGCTGCACCAAAGCACATGCGGGCTGGGCAAGAAGAATGACCCAAGGTAGTGATTTTTGCCAAGAAGAAGGTAGTAGGAGGATAGAAGCACTGTGTATGCAAAGAGCTAGTGGACCACAGGACACACGGTGCAGGAGGGGAGCTGGTGGCCACAGGACGCATGGTGTGGAAGGGGTGTGTTGTAGATGTGAAGGGGGTACAGGGCCAAACTGGTCAGAGAGGGGGTGCAGGGAAAACACAGAAGGAGGAACAGGGTGAACATCATGAGGTGCAAGGCAAATGTGATCAGAGTGGGGAGGTGGCTCTGGCCTATGAGTCTTGGTTTCCCACAATGATGTAAACAGCGTAACGGTCATGGAAAGATGGCATCTGAGGATCTCTGAGCACAAAATGGGGAAGACACAGAGTCTGGGGGCTTAGGGGAAGATCGGGCCAGGGGACAAGCCTTCGCAGGCCTGGCAATGGAAGCCTGGAATCTGGAGTGTTGGTTAGAATGTGAGTTGTGATCCACATTCACGGAGGCTTCCTGGATGTGGAGGAAGGAGGGGGCCTGGGCCCTTGTTCATAGGAGCAGCTGTTACATGACTGCCTGAGGGGTCAGTGGACGACATGGCTCCATGTCCCTATGAAGAGGAACCAGGCTGTCAATGTTTCCCTTGGTTTCAGTCTCAGTGGCCTACACATCACACCAGAGTACAGAGAGGTGTCCCATGGGGCCACCATGACCTGGGGCCCACTGTGACTTGGGCACACTGTGACCTGGGGCCCACTGTGACCTGGGGCCCACCATGACCTGGGCACACCATGACCAGTGGCCCACTGTGACCTGGGGCCCACCAAGACCAGTGGCCCACTGTGACCTGGGGCCCACCATGACCTATGACCCACTATAACCTCGGCACACCATGACCTGGGGCCCACTATGACCTGGGCACACCATGACCTGGGGCCCACTGTGACTTGGGGCTTACTGTGACCTGGGACCCACTGTGACCTGGGGCCCACCATGACCCACTATGACCTGGGCACACCATGACCCATGGCCCACTATGACCTTGGCACACCATGACCCGTGGCCCACTATGACCTGGGCACATCATAACCTGGGACCCACTGTGACCTGGGATCCACTGTGACATGGGGCCCACTGTGACCTGGGATCCACTGTGACCTGGGGCCCACTGTGACTTGGGACCCACTGTGACCCGGGGCCCACTGTGACCTAGGCACACCATGACGTGGGGCCCACTGTGACTTGGGGAGGGGGGTCTTACAAGTTTGTTTTTCACCCAATCCAGTTCCAAACTCTGCCCCCAGGATAGAAAGCAGAGGCTACAAGTTGTTTCCAATGGAGGGTGCTGTTCCTAGAAATAAAAGGACTGTTAATGACAGAAATATGCCTATTAGCATGAGATGCTTAAGCAAGGAAATCTGTAAAACATTAACATCACAAGTGTACACACCATCTAAACCTGTCAGTTAAATGAAAATGGAAATACCTCCATTCACCATGAAGAACCCTCCCGACAGCTGAGCTATGGCAGTGTGTGTGTATTGTGTCCTCAGAGTCTGTATTATGTCATCAGGCTCTGTGTTCTGTCATCAGGGTCTGTGTTGGGTCATCAGTCTGTATTGTGTCGTCAGTCTCTGTGTTGTGTCATCAGGGTCTGTGTTATGTTGTCAGGGTGTGTGTTTTCTCATCAGACTCTGTGTCATGTCATCAGGGTGTATTGTGTCATCAGTCTGTATTGTGTCATCAGAGTCTGTATTGTGTCATCAGAGTCTGTATTGTGTCATCAGTCTATATTGTGATGTCAGAGTCTGTATTATGTCATCAGAGTCTGCGTTGTGTTGTCAGGGTCTGTGTTGTGTCATCAGGGTCTATATTGTGTCATCAGAGTCTATATTGTGATGTCAGAATCTGTATTGTGTCGTCAGAGTCTATATTGTGTCATCAGAGTCTGTATCATATCAGCAGGGTGTGTGTTGTGTCGTCAGGGTCTGTTTTGTGTTATCAGAGTCTGTATTGTGTCATCAGAGTCTATACTGTGATGTCAGAGTCTGTATTGTGTCATCAGAGTCTGTATTATGTCATCAGAGTCCGTATCGTACCGTCTGTTAACAGGATAGAAACGCCGATCCCACGGCTTGTCCGTCCTTCTCCAACAACTTCCTCACAAGACGTATTCATCAAAAAATGCTGTGTACAGTTAATTGCAAATTATGTTAAAAAACCATGGCAAAGATTAGAATGAGGAATAATGTTTTATTAATGTAGGTTTAAATTTGCATATAGTTGTGAATTAAAGCCCAATGTACTATCTTCCCTATATTCATAAATATTTATGTATATGGAGTACTATAATCTTTACTTGGGTAAGTGTTTGAGTCATAATTCCCACGAAAGCTGATTTTACCAGCAATCCACGAGTTTGTGTAGGAAAAGTATTGCTGAGTTGTCCTTGTACTATTATCATTTAATGTATTTCCTGAAATATAAAAGGTGATCCATTAATCATGGTAATTAGGAAACAAGAAATCCTGAATTTTAAAAGTGAGGTGGAAATGCTGTGATTCATCTTTAAAGAAAAAAAAAAAAGATACCAGGTACTTAGATACTAGATGGCTATTTCACATGCCTCTTCATTGTTTTTTTTTCCTAAAATTTACAGACCTATTATTTTCCTTTTCTACCTTATTAATTTACTACAAGCCATCAATACAGTTACAGAAAAAGAATGAGGCCTCTGCATCTCTGGAGAGCATTTTTCCATAAGGTTTTAAAGACGGATGACAATTTCATAGTCCTTACACTAAATTTTTAAACCGAAATCAGTGGGGGAAGCTAAACTCTGGCGCTTTTTTTTTTTCTGATTAAGTTTCTGCTGTTTTTTACTCAATTGTGAGCACTTTGTATTAAATATATATTATGGAAGTTTTAAATTTAAAAACTGTCAGAAAATTCTCTTCTGGGTAGAATTTAATAGTTGAGACAAAAGGGATTTCCTAACTAGAGATTAAACACACGATTTATTTATTCATTCAGTATATATGAGGGGTGTGTGACCATGTATTAGAATTTACGAAAGTTACCTGAGACGCTGCTGTATTCCTTGATCACTTCTAGGAGTTTGGTAGTAGAATCCCTGGTGTTTTCCAGATATACTATCATATCATCTGCGAAAAGTGAAAGTTTAATCTCTTCTGACCCTATATGGATGCCCTTGATTGCTTTTTCTTCCCTAATTGCGATGGCTAACACTTCCATTACGATGTTAAAGAGCAACGGAGACAATGGGCACCCTTGCCTAGTTCCTGATCTGAGTGGAAATGATTTCAATTT
>CAUYTI010019392.1:0-15964 GCA_963575145.1 Galago senegalensis | reverse complement strand
GGGCCTCTGTCCACTATTGTAAGAAAGTCAAGAAGAGCGTGAGTCCTCCTTTCACTGTATTCCCCTTAGTGCCTAGCATTGTGCCTTTCACTCAGATGGAATATACAATAAATGTTCATTAAATTGACTGTTTTTTTCTTGTCTTTGTGTTAATAAAGTAGTTCGTTTTTTTTTCTTTTTCTTTTTGAGACAGAGTCTCACTGTGTCACCCTTGGTAGAGTATCGTGACATCACAGTTCACAGCAACCTCAAACTCTTGGGCTTAAGCAATTCCCTCGCCTCAGCCTCCCAAGTAGCTGGGACTACAGGTGCCCACCACAATGCCCAGTTATTTTTTTTTGTTGTTGCAGTTGTCATTGATGTTTAGCTGGCCTGGTCTGGGTTCAAACCCACCAGCCTTGGTGCATGTGGCTGGCACTATAACTGCTGTGCTATGGGTGTTGAACCTAAAGTAGTTCATCTTAAACATCAGTTTAAGGATATTGTAGTTTATTGACTTTTCCCAAAAGTTTAATGCTGGGGATCTCTGTGTTTGACCCCACCCCATCCCACCATCTGTTGGGGAAAACCCTCACCAAGATTGCTTGGGGAATGGTGAACTTAACCAGGGAAGCATGAGGAGAGACCTTACACGGGAAAGAAAGTACAATTTCAGTTAATGATGGACCACATATGTGATAGTGGTCCTGCAAGATTCTAATGCTGTATTTTTACTCTATGTTTTCTGATATGTCTAGAATGGATAAACAAATCCTTATAGTGTGTTACATTTGCCTGCAGTATTCTGTACAGTGACTTGGGGGTTGTTGCCTGGGGCAAATACCACATAGCCCAAGTATGTGGTAGGTAGGCTGTACCATGTAGGTACAGCGTCACACTCTATGCTGTTCATACAGTGACAGAATCACTAACTGCTTGACACATTTCTCAGAACGACCATAGTCATTAGGTGACACATGACTATTTCTCACTCCTAGAAAGGAGGCAGGTGAAGAGACAATTTCCTTCTTTTGGAAAAAAGGACTAGACACTCATGGGCAGATCTGGCTCTCGGAACTCCCGTCTTGTGGCCATGAACGGAGCCAGCTCTCCATAAAGTCAGCACACCAGGGATAGTGGAGACAAGCAAGGAACAGTATCAAGTCACCGCATAAAATAAGCCTGCAGAACTGCGGGGTTGCTTTTATGGCAGAATAAGTTCCCTTATTGTTAAAAAAAGACCATCACCTTATGGGACATTATGTCCTTCACAGATGAGAAAACTGACATAGATATACTAAGCAAATTCTTAAGGCTTCATAGTGCAAAGTAAGTGTTAGAACCAAATTCTAAGTCATTCAGCCACACCTTGCCATCACAGACCCTCCAGTTATTGCTACAAGCACAGGCTCTGAAGCTGTCTGGATCAAATCCTAGCCCAGCCATGTGTCTCCGTTTTCAGTAAAGAGGGAATAACCAGACCTTCCTAACAGAATTTTTTTAATAAAATTACAAGTTAATAACTCATGAGCTTAGAACAGTGCTTTATAAATGGGAAGTATTATAATGCCGTAAGAATAATACACAATGGAAGCAATGATTTGGGGAAACTGTTGGTGAGATTATAGATTGTGTAGCCTGAATGTTGCTGTAAGGGTCTCACGGACGCGGAGAATAAGCATGCTTATTGAAATTGTGTTTTAAATAAAGATGACCATCTGCTCACTCAGGCAAAATGGTGAGCTTCTTTATTTGCTCTTGGTTTATGTAGGAAATTTTCATACATGCGCACAATACAGCAATGACCTCACTGATCCATTTAAACATCATGTGACTAACTTGTGATTAGCTTCTGATAATCCACTCAACATACACCTTTTGGCATAACCCTTTCAGCATAACCCAATTTAACATAACTTAATGGAGAACATGTTGTTAGCTATTACTTTTTTGTTCTTATCTGATGAAGCCTCAGGCTATGGAGGAACAAGGTAGATTGAATACCTGCCCTTGCTGGCCTTGCTGTTTGGAGGCTGTTACTTTGGATCTTTAAACAAGGCATAAAGAAACTTCTTGGGCATGCAGGAATTTTTGTGCAAACCTCTGCTCCCATTTAGGCCTTAAGTCAGGGGGGGGGTTTGCTGGAACGTTTTATAAGGAATTTTCAGGCTGGACTTCTCAAAAGCCTTTCATGAGCCCAAGTTTCATCTGTAACTGTATCTGTAGCCCATTAGATACCTGTATGCATTGGGTAAATTCCTCTTCTTTTGAGGTCCCCGAGCACATTTCCATTCCCGGACCCATCAGCAAGTGACCTTTGTTACTTACCACAGATCAGGAAAGGTTACTGATGGGTATCTGGCCAGTTTCCCAAAGGGCTTTTTTTGGCCTTATAAAGTCAATCATAATTCCTTAATGCAGTAAATACTAATCCAGCAAAAGCCTTGGTCAGGTTAGGCTCACAACCAACCTGGCCACACGGGATTCTGCCTCAGTTTCTTACAAGTATGCCCGCACAAAGTCTTTTCACTGCTCTCTCTCAAACAGCTTTTTTGCCCAGAGGCATATAGGCGTTTTGCCTATACCTATAACTCAGGAACACTTCTAGGAATTTACTTAAATTAGATAAGGCTTTGTTCAAAGTTTTATCTAAGATTTATTGTAAAGAAAGATGGAGACTTCACATCTTTTGTATTAACCTAGATAGAGTTGGAGATCATTGTTTTTATTAAAGTATCACAAGAATGAAAAGCAAGTCACCTGGCTCGGCACCTGTGGCTCAAGTGGCTAAGGCGCCAGCCATATACACCTAAGGTGGTGGGTTTGAATCCAGCCCGGGCCACCAAAACAACAATGACGGCTGCAACCAAAAAAAAAAAAGAAAAGCAAGTCACCTATGAACTCTATGAAGCCAGTTGATGAACTAATAACATGTCCACACAAGAACAGCTCAACTTAATTTAAGAAGTGGGGGAGGAGAGTCAGGGTTTGGTGGGCTCCCACGTAATGGGCACAATGTAAGGGTACATGGCACACTTCCTGGGTGAGGGGCTGAACTACAACAGGGACCTTACCTTACAAACATAAACATTGTAACCTATTCGTTTGTACTCTCCTATTAATCTGAAATATAAAGAAAAAGGTTTATTGTGGCATTTAAAGGAGCAAAAACCAAATCTAAATGTCCCAAGAATAGAGAACAAGTTGAATTAAAGCCACTGAAATATGTGGAAATGTGTTTATTGCCATAGAAAAAGATGCTTGTGATACGTGAATTGAAAAAGGAGGTACAAAGTTATGTAGAATATTCTACTAACTCTATAAACAAAGAGGTATATGTAATTCATAGAAGAAACCTAGAACAGTCTCAGATGCCATGTGTGGGTTATTTCCGTGTGGAGAAATTTGATTCTTACCTTCCTGTTTTATGTATTTTTACATGATTAGGTATTGTTTAGTCATTTAAAAAAAAATCCAGTTGGGTATTATTTGTATTATGCCTGTCGTAAAAATAGTGATAATCCCCTACGTCTTATCCGTCATCTTGCATACCCTCCTTCTAGCCCAGGTTTCCCTCAACAGCTTTGTCTTCTCAGAGGGCAGCTATGGAGAACCAAATTTGGCTCTTCACCCTGGCTCTAGCAGATAATATCCTTTTTTCTTTTTTTTTTTCTTAAGAGACAAGGTCTCCTTATGTCATCCAAGGTGGGATCCAGTGGATATTTACAGGCATAACTCAAGGTAGCCTTGAATTCTTGAACTCCTGGGCTCAAGCAATCCTGTTGCCCCAGCCTCCCTAGTAGCAGGGACTACAGATGCACCCTACTGCCCTTGGCTGGATAATGTTCATTTTGCTCATTTAATTTTGCTAATTTATTTTTTCGAGACAGAGTCTTCACTTAGTAGCCCTGGGTAGAGCACCATGCATCATATCTCACGGCAACCTCAAACTCTTGGGCTTAAGCAATCCTCTTGTCTCAACCTCCTGAGGAGCTGGACTACAGGTGCCTGCCACAATGCCTGGCTAACAGGCTAGTTGGTCTCAAACTGCTGAGCTCAAGCAGTCCACCTACCTTGGCCTTCAAAAGTGTTAGGATTACAGGCATGAGCCACTGCCCCCGGCCTAATTTTGCTAATTTATTTGTGTATTTAGTTTGACAAAAAGAGTGTACCTACAATGTACTACCCAGGACCTGATTTCAGCATTGGGAACAAAAACTATCTCAGCTTAGTTAAAACCACCAGCTTTATTGCTTGACTACCTGTTTAGCCTGTATGATTTAGGCAGCTTTCTTAACCTCTTCATTTGAAAGAAAATACTTATTAAGCTCCTCCTGCATGTGAGGCATTGGAGATACAGTATTGAACAAAACAAGCACCTGTTCACAAAGCTTTCATTCTAGTGGGTATTGACTGATGATTAATACACTCCAGGCAGTGATAAAAGCTAGGAAAATAATGCAGGATAAGGAGAATAAAGAATTACAGGGCAGATGTGTATTTTAGTAGTCTTCAGGGAATGTACCATATTTTGCCCTGTGTAATGTGCTCCCATGTATAATGTACACCCACATTTTGGGGCCAGACTTGCAAAAAGAAAAAAATCTTTTGTTTTAATTTTTTAAATCAAATTTTTATTTGCTTAAATTTAGGTACTTGTTTTTGTATTATGAAAAGGAATTTTCATATTCTTTAACACATTATGGCACAAGAAATGTTATGTAACAAAAAATTACAAAACACAAGAACAGATACAAGGTACAAGAAATGTTATGTACCAGTAAGAAATAGTACTACCAATGTATAATGTGCCTCCTTATCTTTCCTTCAAAAATTTGGCTAAGAAAGTGCACATTACACACGGCAACATATGGTATCTCTAATAAGACGATACTTGAGGAGCCAGCTGTGGGGCTGTGTTTGGGGAAGAGTTTGAGGAAGAGGCAGTGGTGTGCTGGTCCTGGTTAGCCCCTGTTCTGACTGTACCTCTTTCAACTCTGAGCTTAGTGAGGTTAAATTCAGCCTTGATGAGTATCTGCAAATGCTGGAAATGAGGTTCTTTTCCCCCAGAGAACCATTTGTTAAACATTTACCAGCAAAGAGGGACCGGTAAGTACAAGGGCCCTGAGGAGCTTGCTTGGCATGTTTAGGAACATCAAGGCACCCAGGATTGCTAGGGCGGAACAAGAGAGAAATTGATGTGGAGTTGAGGTTATAGGTAGCCAGGAGCAAGATCCATAGGTCATGGTAGACAGGCTGGACTTTATTCTAAGTGAAATGTGTGGGGTCGGGCGTTAGAAGGTTTTAAGCAGAGCAGTGACACCATCTGACTTAAGCTTTGAACAGGACCACGTAAGGAGACCTCAGGAGTAATGCAGAGAAGAGGTGATGATGGCTTGGTAGTAGAGGAAGAGCACCTCAATTTCTTCATTTAGTAGAGGTAGTAGGAAGAGCACCTCAATTTCTTCATTTTTTTCAGATATAAAGATTAAAAAGCATTTTAAAAGCACTAAGCATAGTCTCTTCGTACAGGAGGCCCTCAATAAATCATAACTATTGTATTATTATTGACAGAGTGCTAACCCTGGGGGTGTGGAGGGGGTGCTCATATCTTGTTAGGAAGACAGATAATTTTAGTATCAAGTATTAAATGCTATGTTTGAGACAAGTGGGAGCACACAGGACAGTGACTTAGCCCAGCCAGTGGCAGGAAAAGCCAGGCAGGGCATTGGAGAGAAAGGCTGCTTTAGCAAAGGTATGAGGATGGGGAATCAGAAGGGATGTCAAACTGCTTAAAGAGTCCATGCCACCCCAATTCAGCAGATAATCAAATCACAGCTTTATCTTTTAGCTTAACAAAATAATCAGTGCTCTGAAGGAATAGCAGTGATTTAATTACTCTGTGTGTTAGTTAAACCACCTACCAGGCTGTAGATTACTATGTTCTAGTTCAAGTTCATGTAGTAAGTTGATGAATTCTGTAAAGACTTTGATTCTGATCAGCAGTCAGATATAAAAACTTTGAACTTTATAGAACTTGATATGGAGAAAAGAGTTTTTAATCTGGAGCTCAAATATGACCTTTGGGATGTCTGTACATCCCTTGAAAATATTTTCAGGGGAGGTTCAGAGCTTTTATCAGATTCTCAAAGAGGTTTGTAGCCCAATGAAGATGAAAAACACTGCTACTGAGATTAATATTAGATGGTAAAATAAAATCAGAAGAACAGGGAAGTTTTTGTCTGCCCATTCTGTCATTAAAATAATTTGATAAAGTGATATTCTGAATCACATGAAATCAGTTAAAAACACTTCTTTTAAAAGCAATTATTTATGATAAGGCTCTTATTATTTTATTCAAATATAAACTATCCTTTGGGGCCAATGCATATTCATTTGTGATGGTAAATAAGCTCTGCCACACTTTGATGGTAAATAAGCTTAGTATAATAAAAAATCCCTATAGGCCAGGCGGCACGTGTGGCTCAGTGAGTAGGGTACTGGCCCCATATTCCGAGGGTGGCGGGTTCAAACCCAATAGCTGGGCATTGTGGTGGGCGCCTGTAATCCCAGCTACTCGGAAGGCTGAGACAAGAGAATCGCCTAAGCCCAAGAGCTGGAGGTTGCTGTGAGCTGTGACACCACAGCACTCTGCCGAGGGTGACAGAGTGAGACTGTCACCCTCCAAAAAAAAATCCTTACAGGCAAAATTTGCTCCTTTTATCATCTTGGGATCAAACCTTGTATTCTTCCCTTTGAAAATGTCCTCCACCTCTGATTTTATTGTTTTTACTGTGGATCATTGTGATCACTGTTTATTGATTCTCTGTAATATTGCAGAGTCTCCAGAGTAACATTTACTCCCTGGGGCCTTCTTTAAAGCCAAAGAAATAGGAATCATTATTGAAATTATACTACAGGAGGCTTAATAAAAGCTAATTTCTCTGACCATCTTCTGCAGTTCAGGAATTTGCCACCTTGTAGTCATCTATGGATGGTGATAATTTACCCACTTAATTACTTTTGTCTGACAGTGGGGAATTATGTGAGTACTGCATGGGTTGTAATATTTCCCATTTCTTAAGTGCTGACCATGATCCAAATGTACCTTGTTAAGTGCATTGAGTATACCATCTCATTGAATCTTGTAACACCTAATAGCATAGAGATTTTTATTCCCACTTTATAGATATCAAACACAGGCTCAGATATATTGCCCGAGATCACACAGGCAAAGAGCAGCAGAACAGGTAGGTAGAAAAATGGAAAGACACTTGTCCTATGAAGGATGAGTACATGGCAGAAAGAAGCAGACTTCTTTTCCTCATGCCACTGCCATTTTTTCCCATGACTTGGCATTCTTCAGTACTGCTATATCAGGCACTGTGCCAAAATAATGGATGAGAAAAGTGGTCTACTAATTGATTCTTTAAAAGGGTTGTGGGAAACTAATTCATCTAGTTAATCAACCTATTCTTAAAACAGTGATGAAAGAAAACATTTAAATTTAATTGAGTACTTAACATAAGCAAAGCAAAAATAACGAGGTGCTTTACTTATATTATTGCATTGTATTCTCATAATAAGGGTCCTGAGGAAGGCATTACTATCCCTATTTTAAGCTGAGGCTCAAAGGAGTTGCATAAGTTTACCAAAGTCACACAGATAATAAGATGGTAAGATATGAACCAAGAGCTATTTACTTTCTACTATTTCATACTATAAAATTTCTATTTACTTTCTACTATTTCATACTATAAAATTCACTTTTAAAAATGACTTACTAGAATTAAAAGTATGTGGAGTCCAAAGATCATGTCATTAAATTCTGTATACTCCTGAGAACATCAGATAATATTTTGCACCCAGTAGGTCTTCAAGAAATGTTTATGGGTTGACCACCCATCACAGTGGGCTAAAAAATAGAAAATCAAAGGCACAAAGATGTATCTTATTTCCAAATAGGAAAAGAAAAACTAACTTCACATTAGTTACAGGACATATTGTTCCTTGGAAATGGAATTATAGAAAGTCTTTTTAATAACCCTATATGTATGTATGGTTCAGAGGTTAAAACCTGTACATACCATACAAATGTTCCAATAAAAGCACCTTGCATATTATAAATGCATGATTTTGACATTTTCAAGATGGACAACCACGAATAGTTTAGTCTTGGTAGAGAAAAAGCAGCTTGATATTTTAAAAATACATATGATAGACAGCATAGTCAAAACCCAACAACCGTAGGTCACTCGAAAGTACAAAGGGTGTATTAGAAAATATTCAGGCACGTGTGTAAATGCTTTGACATGTGGTCTGACCCTCTTCATGGTCCACGTGTGTACTTCTTGGCTCATGGCTGCTACCTTCTGTCCCAGCACTTCCAGGTCTCCAAGTGTGTCCAGAGTCAAGAAGTGGTATCAAGGGTTCCTGGTGATGGTGTTGCTCTAATATTCCAGTGTCACTGTCTTGGTTTTGAGATATTCGTTTAGAGCTTCCTCACCTAGGAAAGAGAAAGCAGTAGATGGACCTTGTTCAAAGGTGGATGTAATGTCACCAGACTTCCAGACATAGGTGTAGGTTGGTGTATAGGTCACTAAGCAAGGGCCAAGGTCATTGCCTCTCAGACTTTGAAGTTCATAGGAAGCACCTGAAGACTGTTAACCTGCTGATTCTGACTTAATTAAGTCTAACGTAAGCCCTGAAGCTATGAGTTTCTAACTTTTGCTGGATGATGTTGATGTCAAGGGTGCATGGACTACACCTGGAGTAGTAAAGAGCCAGACCAGCTACCAGGCCTTCAAAGGACCAGAGAGTGTTGGGTGGCCAGCATTAACCCAAACCCTTTCTCGTATTTCCCTGCTTGATGACAAACTTCACCTTCTCCCGTTGTCACCTATGCTGAACAGAAGTGACCAGGATACTTACTGTTCTTCCAATTATATTAAATGCAGCAGAACTGAACACAGGAAAGAAAGTCTGAGATCATTTGGCTTAATCTTATTTTAAAGATGGGGAAAATGCAGTTTATATTGTATGTTAGAAACACAGAGGACCATGTTAGGCCAAAAAAATATAGGTTTGCCTTTGTTCACCCATCACAGTGGGCTATTTTGAGCTAGCACAATCATCCATCTCTATGGTGGTTAAAGGGCAATGACTATGCTGGTGAGACTAATGAGTATGTAGTTATG
Source organism: Galago senegalensis (assembly GCA_963575145.1). NCBI lineage: Eukaryota > Metazoa > Chordata > Mammalia > Primates > Galagidae > Galago > Galago senegalensis. The sequence continues at coordinate 6,788 of CAUYTI010019392.1, read as the reverse complement.
GAAGCTGAACTAAAACAAGGGCTGTCAGCCATGTCCCCACATTAGAATCATCCAAGGGGCTTTCAAAACTCTTGATCCCAGATCACACCAATTAGATCAGTATTTCTTTAGTGTTTAAAGCAGCAGTTCTCAACCTTTGGGTCGTGACCCCTTTGGACTGTATTAAAGGTTCATGGCATTAGGAAGGTTGAGAACCACTGTTTTAAAGCTTCTGGGTGATTCTAATCCAATGTTCAGCTAAAGCTGGGAACCATTGAGCTAAGTGGTTTTCACATTTGGGGTGGAAGAAACTGTTACGCAAAAACTGTAGTACCTTATAGTAAAACAAGCAAAGCGGTTCAATTATACTCTACCAAAAGACAAGTGAAACGGGGATGCCTCACTTTCTAATAATAATTTCCCTAAGAAAGCCTCCCCACTGTTTTGGATCCATGGATGAAAACCAAATTAAAGACATGGAAAAGAAAAATCATTTACCCTCACCCAGTGGAATTTAAAAGGAGAAGTACTTTTATTGCTGTAAATATATTGCCAAAAGTCATCAAGAAAGAGGAGAAAATGTGAATCAAACTTGTAATATATCAGGCTGTAATTTCAGTAAATTGCAGACATTTCAGTTTTTGAAACAGCATGGCAGACTGACTATGAGGAGTAGGATGTGGGCTCCACAAACAGACCACCTGGCTTTGAATTCTCTCTGCCAGTACTTGTTGGCTGTGTGACTTTGGGCTACTCACTCAATTTCTCTGAGCCCCATTTTTCTGTTCTGTACAATAAGATAATAGTGGTACCTATCTCTAGATAGTACCTAAAGCTAGTGTGAGGATTGCTTGTGCCTATATGGGTTCAGTAGAATAGGGCTTGGCACATATTTAGCATACAAAGTACACTATTGCTTGAAAGGTGTTAATGTCACTGCAGACAGTGAATTACATTTCTGGCTTTTTATAAACTCTAAATCTCATTCCCCAGACTCCCAACAAACCTTGCCAGGTGTAGTGTTGACTCTGAAAGACTGCCAGGCAGTTCAGAGACAGGATTTATTCCTGGAGCTAGTTGTTACTGCCCTCCACCCCTTTTCCTTTCTTGGTTCCATTTAGTGCCACGAAAGCTAAACCAAGTTCAGGGTGAATGTCAGATTAAAAAAAAAAGATGAATTTTAGCTAAAACATATTGTCAGAGTTACTTTTCCCTTTCAACATTCATCTTTTAAAAAGAAACATCTTTCCACATAGTTTGTATGCTTTTCTGTATGTATGTTATATTCAATTAAAATGTTTAACATTTAAAAAAAAATAGTGCCTTTGTAAGCCTAGATCTAACTGCCATGTAGGAAATGCCCTTCAAAACAATATTCAAGTGTTGCATGAGACATAGAGCAGATGTCGCCACAAAGGGAATGTGCAGGAGAAAAGTAAAGCCATACCTAAGTCTTTCCCGAAGCCAGATTGTTTAACTCCACCAAATGGGGCCGCCACGTCTGTCTTGTTGTACGTGTTAATGAAAACAGTTCCAGCTTCTAGTTTTTCACTCACATACATGGCTTTGTTTATGTCTTTTGTAAAAACCCCTGAGGCCAAGCCATACTCTGTATTATTTGCTTGCTGCAGTACTCCATCCACATCCCTACAAGATGTTTTTAGGGAGACATAAAACTTCATTAAATGTAAAGCAAGGGACTCTCATTTTATGTTCTATAATTTTTCACTTCTACGCTAGAACCAGAAAAACATGACGGCCACCAGTTTAAGTTTTCATAAATAAAACATTTCAAGCTTATACCAAAAGAAATAGTACAGGCTTGGCACCTGTGACTCAAGCAGCTAAGGCACCAGCCACATGCACCTGAGCTGGCAGGTTTGAATCCAGCCTCGGCCTGCCAGACAATGACGGCTGCAACCAAAAAATAGCTGGGCCTTCTGGTGGGTGCCTGTAGTCCCAGCTACTTGGGAGGTAGAGGCAAGAGAATTGCTTAAGCCCAGGAGTTGGAGGTTGCTGTGAGCTGTGGTGCCATAGCACTCTACCCAGGGCAACAGCTTGAGGCTCTGTCTCAAAAAAAAAAAAAAAAAAAGAAAGAAAGAAAGAAGTAGTATAATTCTAATATTATAGGTTTGTTTTGTTTTCTTTTGTTTTTTTTAGGCGGAGTTTCAGTTTGGCCCCCTGGACAGAGTGCTGTGGCATCATAGCTCATAGCAACCTCAAACTCCTAGGCTGAAGTGATCCTCTGGCCTCAGCCTCCCAAGTACCTGGGACTATAGGTGCCCACCACAATACCTAGCTATTTTTAGAGATGGGGTCTCGCTGTTGCTCAGACTGGTCTCAAACTCCTGAGCTCAAGCAGTCCACCTGCCTCAGCCTCCCAGAGTGCTAGGATTACTGGGGTGAGCTACCACGCCCAGCCACTCTTACACTGCTTGATACATTGCACATGGTAAGGACCATGTGCATATTTATGGACTGGACTAGAGGCAGAAAGATAGCCTTGTGCCCTTTCTTATTGAGGACTGTCGTGATGCCATAGCTCCAAAGCACCTGGTCTACAACTACAAAAACAATAAGCATAATGCTGACAGGGGCAGATACTTATTTATTTTTATTATATATATATATTTTTATATTTAGACAAAGTCTTAAGCTGTCGCCCTTGGTGGAGTGTCATATTGTCAAAGCTCATAGCAACCTCAAACTCTTACACTTAAAGGAGTCTTTTGCCTCAGCCTCCCAAGTTGCTGGGACTACAGGTGCCCGCCAGAACACATGGCTATTTTTTTGTTTTTGCAGTTGTCATTGTTGTTTATCTGGCCCAGGCTGGGTTCCAACCTGCCAGCCTCAGTGTATGTGGCTGGTGCCCTACCCCTGAGGTATGGTGCCACCAATACTTGGTTTGTTTAATCTTCAGAATAACTTAAGAAAGGGACATAGTGTTATTAACTCAGCTTCATAAATTAAGAAACTAATGCGCAGAGTGGTTAAGCAGCTGGCCCAAGCTCACAGAGGCAGTGAGGTGAGGAGGCAGTGCCCACTCTGACCCACTACACCATCCTACCGTTGGCCCCCTGTGAGTTAACTGCCCAAATGTTTGTCTGTGACCCCAATTAGATGGTAAGCCCCTGGAGGACAAGGACTATGATTTATCCACATTCAGATCCCCCAACCTGGCTTCTAATATCTGCATGTTTAACACCAAGACCATCCTGGGGGCAAATTTATGATGAGAAACAGGCAATAACAGCAGTCCTTAGATAATTGTGAATAAACCTTATTCACTTAAGCTTTGGGTCCACCAAATTCTCTTACAAGATGTCTATCAAAGACCAACAAGTCCTTGTGAAGTCTGAATTCTGGGTCTTTTTTTCAACTTCTCATTGGTTGAACTAAACCTAAAGGCATTCTGAAGAACTTTGTGCAGTATACCAGCAGCTTCCGTTGTATTAATACTGTTTGATGAGCTCAGTTACCACCTAGTTTGCCTTGCTATGCTGAAAACTTGAGGAAGTTTCATGTAGTATAACATACCAGCGGGTCATTTGCAGTTGCTTACATTGTGAGGGTGAACAATTCTATGAGAAGCTGAGTCTCAAGCTTTTGGGGGCATAATGTTTTGTGATAACAACACCTTGTTTGGGAAACAAAGACATCACAGATGCCTTCTCTAGGAATATAATTTGAAAACTGGTTGTGTGTGTGTGTGTTTTGGGGTTTTTTTTGACACAGAGTCTCACTATGTCACTCTCAGTAGAGTACTATGGCATCACAGCTCACAGCAACTTCAAACTCTTGGGCTTAAGCACTTCTTTTGCCTCAGCCTCCTGAGTAGCTGGGACTACAGGTGCCCACCACAATGCCTGGCTATTTTTTTGTTGCAGTTGTCATTGTTTAGCTGGCCCAGGTGGGGTTCGAACCCACCAATCTCCATGTATGTGGCCAGCACCCTAACCATCGAGCTACCCGTGCCAAGCCTGTGTTATTTTTTTAGTTATTTACCTTGTTTCACAGCCATTTCAAATTTCCACTGTACATAAACTAAAATTTAATCAGCCTAAATTCCATTCTTGTTGGCCATTAATTTAAGCTGAGTAGCAAAAATATATTGTGATCTATAATGGTTAGCAAGATCATACTCTTCTATTTATTTGTTAATTATTCTTATGGTAGAAAATTACATGTTCATTAATTTTGTGTTCTCTCTATAACATAATTACAGAAAAGAAAAACTTATCTAGACGAAACCTAAGTTACTTTATGCCTAAAGGACATACCCATTTGGGAATTTAGAAATCACCATAATGGGCCCGAAGGATTCCTCTTTGGCCAGGTACATGTGGTCTTCCACATCCGTGAACACAGTTGGTTCCATAAAAAAGCCTTTTGGGGGGAGTAAAAAAAAGAAAAGAATGTCAATTATAGGTTAAATTATTTTCAATTAATAGCTCTTCACTTAACTACATTATGGATGATTTGTTTTTCTTTCTTTCTGGCCCCATAGAAATACAAAGAGTTTCATTTCTGTTTGGTGTGGGCATTCCTTATTTTTTAATTCTTCTTCTTATCCATTCTTACTCTTATTTTTAATGTCTTTATTATGAAAATTTCAAACATACGTAAAAGTAGAGAAAACAGTACAATGAATAATGAAATAAACATCCATATTTTGCTATATGTATTTTTTCCTATTTAAATATATATTTTATATATTTTTTAAGTTTTTTTTTTTTGTAGTTTTTGGCTGGGGCTGAGTTTGAACCCGCCACCTCCGATATATGGGGCCTGCACCCTACTCCTTTGAGCCACAGGCACTGTCCCCTATTTAAATATTTTAAAGCAAATTCTAGATCATAATTTTCACTTTAAAGTATTTTAGTACAGTTCTGTAAAAACAGAGACATTTTCTTACATAACAGAGACATTTTCTTACATAACCACAATACTCTATAATATCACACTTAACAAAGTTAATGCTGAGTCTTTATTCATGGTTTATATTTTATTTTCTCTCATTGTCTAGAAATTATCATTTTTACAGGTCATTTGTTTGATTTAGGATTCATATGAGTTCTACACATTGTATTTGGTTATTCAGTCTCATAAATGTCTTTTAATCTAGAATATTTTGTCCTTTTGCCCTCCCCATTATTTTTTTTTTTAATGTCATCATCATGTTAAAGAGACTGGGTCAGTTGTTGTGTAGAATATCTAACCTTTTAGATTTTTCCTTTGGGTGATATTTCCCTATCCCTTATAATTTTTTGTATTTTTTTATTGTGGTAAAATATGCATAGCATAAAATTTTCCATCTTAACCATTTTTCAGTGTACAGTTCAGTGTTATGAAATTTATTCATAACGTGCAACCTTCACCATCTTTCTCTATAACTCTTTTCAGCTTCTAAAACTAAAACTCTGTGGGCCTGGATGCAGTGGCTCATGCCTGTATTCCCAGCATTCTGGGAGGCTGAGGCAGGTGGATTGCCTGAGCTCAGGAGTTTGAGACAAACCTGAGCAAGAACGGGACCCTGTCTCTACTAAAAATAGAAAAATTATCAGGGCATTGTGGCAGGTACCTGTAGAGGATTGCTTGAGCCCAAGAGTTTGAGGTTGCTGTGAGCTATGACAACATGGCACGCTACCCAGGGCAACAGAGACTCTATCTCAAAACAAAACAAAACGAACCCCAAAAAACAAAACCAGAAACTCTTTCTGTTAAAAAATAACTTCCTTTCCTTTTTTCCTTTCTTTTCTTCTTTTTTTCTCTCTATTTTTGTTGCCCAAGCTGGAATGCAGTGGCATAATCACAGCTCACTGCAGCTTCAAACTCCTCAGCTCAAGCAACCCTCCTGCTTCAGCCTCCCAAGTAGCTCCCAGTACACCATCATGCCTAGCTGATTTTTTATTTCTTAATTTTTTAGAGATAAGGGTCTCCTGCCGTAGCCTCCCAAGTAGCTCCTGATACACCACTATGCTAGCTGATTTTTTTTATTATTTTTTTAGAGATAAGGATCTCTACGTTGCCCAGGCTGGTTTCAAAATCCTGGCCCCAAGTGATGCTCTCACCTTGGCCTACCAAAGCACTGGAATTGCAAGAGTGAGCCACTGCACCCAGCCTGTATTTCTTATAAATGAAAGGTTGGCTTAAAGATGTGATTAGACTCAGCTTGCGATGTTTTGGCAGCAGCACTTCATAGTTGATATGTGTATTACACATTTCATCCCATGAGAAGACACATAATATCCAGCCATCCCTCCTTCACTGATGCTAAGATTGACCAGTGATTTCAGGTGGTGCTGACCTGACCTCTCCATTGTAAATTTTCGTATTTCCCCTTGTGACTTGCAAGCAACTTCAGGCATGATACTTTGGCACCTTGCAAATACCAGGTCACCATCAACTTTTCATCTAATAACCTCAGCCTCTTTTGATGATCATGGCTTGAACCAATTATTTTATCAATTAGGAGATGTAGAATGGTGATTTTCTTTTATCCTATCACTTCTTTTTTACATTAATCAGCAGAAATTCTTCTGTAAAAAAATGTCTGCTTTTTTTTTTTTTTGAGACGGAGCCTCAAGCTGTCCCCCTGGGTAGAGTGCCATGGTATCACGCTCACAGCAACCTCCAACTCCTGGGCTCAAGCGAGTCTCCTGCCTCAGCCTCCCAAGTAGCTGGGACCACAGGCACCCGCCACAACGCCTGGCCATTTTTTGGTTGCAACCATCATTGTTGTTTGGCAGGCCCAGGCTGGGGATTCAAACCCGCCACCTGAGGTGTATGTGGCTGGCGCCTTAGCCGCT
>CAUYTI010019389.1:0-13289 GCA_963575145.1 Galago senegalensis | reverse complement strand
TGGGTAGAGTGCTGTGGCATCACGCTCACAGCAACCTCCAACTCCTGGGCTCAAGCGAGTCTCCTGCCTCAGCCTCCCAAGTAGCTGGGACTACAGGCGCCTGCCACAACTGCCTGGCCATTTTTTGGTTGCAGCCGTCATTGTTGTTTGGTGGACACAGGCTGGGGATTCGAACCCGCCACCTTAGGTGTATGTGGCTGGCGCCAAGCCAAAAAATTTATTTTTTAAGAACTGCTATTTAGAATATGTTATAGTGGCTCGGCGCCTATAGCTCAACCGGCTAAGGCGCCAGCCACGTACACCGAAGGTGGCGGGTTCGAATCCCCAGCCCGGACCCGCCAAACAACAATGACAGCTGCAACCAAAAAATAGCCGGGCGTTGTGGCGGGCGCCCGTGGTCCCAGCTACTTGGGAGGCAGAGGCAGGAGACTTGCTTGAGCCCAGGAGTTAGAGGTTGCTGTGAGCTGTAATGCCACGGCACTCTACCCAGGGGGACAGCTTGAGGCTCTGTCTCAAAAAAAAAAAAAGTTATAGGGGGCTTTAAAGGTTTCAGCTAAAGATTTCTGAGATTAATAGTTATAAGTAGCCAGTTCTGAGAGGATTTTGGAAAGTAGCACTGTAGCATCCTCTTGAGCCTTTTTTTTTTTGAGACAGAATCTTGCTACGTCACCCTCAATAGAGTGTTGTGGCATCACAGCTCACAGCAACCTCAAACTATGGGCTTAAGCAATTATCTTGCCTCAGCCTCCCAGGTAGCTAGGACTACAGGCGCCTGCCACAACACCCAGCTATTTTTTTTGTTATTGTTGCAGTTGTCATTGTTATTTTAGCAGGCCCAGGCTAGGTTTGAACCTGCCACATGTGGTTGGCGCCGTAACTACTATGCTATGGGCTCCAAGCCACTCTTGAGCTTCTTAACTGAACTGGTCATCTAGCTAAATGTATAGAGCAGTTGGTTGCAGTCTGAAAGGTGGTTTTGGATTTCCTCGTATAATAAATATGCAGAATTTTCCCAAACCTTCCAACAAAGAGTGTTCTAAAATAGTAAGAAGTCATGGACTCCAATCAAAATGAGCAAAACTTGACTCTTGAAAAATAAACATATACGTGTGTTCAAAGGCCAGATCTGAAGAGCTACAATGGCTTCAAGCCAAAGCTTAAAGAACAGGATCGACTTGGGAGTGAAGGCAACTTGAGCCAGTACAAAGGACAGTTTAGAAGTCTGCCACTGCCATGTTTCCCATCAGATTTAGTGGTATTTGCTCAGATGTTGCCAGTGACTGGAAGGTGCAAGCTACATCCACTATTCGAAAGCAGCTACTTCATTTGTTCTTGACATGGCCACAGCAGATTGTGAAAGATAGAGAGTGGGAAGGCCGGTGCAATGGTTCACACCTGTAATCCTAGCACTCTAGGAGGCCAAGGTGGGTGGATTGCCTGAGCTTACAAGTTCAAGACGAGCCTGAGCAAGTGTGAGACCCCTCCTCTAAAAAATAGCCGGGTGTTGTAGCAGGCACCTATAGTCCTAGCTACTTGGGAGGCTGAGATAAGAGAATCACTTGAGCCCTAGAGTTTGAGGTTGCTGTGAGCTATGACACCATGGCACTCTACCGAGGGCAACAAAATAAGACTCTGTCTCAAAAAAAAAAATGATATGGAGTGCGAATTCTTGAGTCAAGATAAAACAATCCTGGATAAGGTTTTTTTTTTTTTATAAGCAGTAAAACATATTCAGAGGCCACCTATTAAAATGGTTTTCATTTTTCAATTTGGAACTTGAGGCAGTCTCCCTAGCAGGGTTTACTGTACAGAAAAATTTAAGCAATAGTCCCAGTTAAATAGTGAGTCATTGCCAAAGCTGGGAATAGGACCCAGGATGTCTGTTTCCCAACATGCTGCTTTTAACTACTAAACTCTATTGCCTGCCATTTAACAGGTCATGATTGGTGACCTTTCCAGGAGCTCTAGCTTGCAGAATCTTCCTCATTTGTCATTGTTAGAATGTGTTAGGTGGTATCCAGTGCACCCAGTGGGTACTCAACAAATGCTCTGTGACAAAGCAACTTCCAAATACCTTTTTCTGATGTCTTTCACCACCACCACCCCCTCACAGATTCTAGCAGCCAGGAAGTGCTGTTTGAATTGAGAGCACCGTCTCTGAAGCGCAGGGAAAACCGTCAGTCCAGGAAGCAAAACACAAGTTTGGTGGGGACTGTTCCCCAGGTCCAGAGAGAGGACTCTGTCCCTGAAGAGCCCCAGTTGTTGCAGAGGCCAGAAAGAGTACAGACTCTGGAAGAGCTGGAGAAAGAAGGATGTTTTCAAAAGCAGGAGCTTCCCAGACCTGTGTTAGAAGGGCAGCAGTTGAAGAGGAACTCAAATACTCAGCCTGATGCCCCTAAGAAGAAAAAGAAGGAGCAAATGATTGACCTGCAGAACCTCCTAACCACAAAATCTCCTTCCATGAAGTCTTTAGCGGTTCCCACAACAATAGAGGAGTCGGTGAGCAGAGCCTGGGTCATGGGCCATTATGGGGGATCGAAGCTGGTGCAGAAAGTATCCTTGGACAAGGAATAGTGAAGCTTTGTTTCACTGAGGATACTTTTCAGTAATTGAAAGGTCCAGAATAGTATGGGGTCAGGCTGGTCCCAGTGACATTTTTAATAGATGGAAATATGTGGATACTGCCAAGGCCCCTACATCCTAAATCCTGAGCTACCAAAACTTGTCTGACATGGCTCTAAAACTGTCCTCAGAGGAAAGCTCTGACCAGACCCCAGGTGGGATAACTCAAAGGTGAGTCATTGAGCTGTTGGCCAGAGTTTTATTCAGTGGGATCTCATGTGGTCAGGGATTCCCTAATTAAGTAATTGAAACTGCTGAAGTGAGGAGCCCTAGAACCTCCTTTTTTTGAGACAGTCTCACTATTTTGCCCTCAGTAGAGTGATGTGGCATCATAGCTCACAGCAACCTCCAACTCTTAGGCTTAAGCAATTCTTTTCCTCAGCCTCCCAAGTAGCTGGGACTACAGGCGCCCGCCACAACGCCTGGCAATTTTTTTTTTTTTTGCTGCTGTTATCGTTGTTGTTGCAGTTGTCATTGCTGTTTAGCAGGCCTCGGCCAGGTTCAAACCCGCCAGCCTCAGTGTACGTGGTGGGCACTGTAACCACTGTGCTAAGGGTGCTGAGCCCTGTCTTTTGAGGGATACAAGCTGGAGGAAGCCCACATTCTGCCCAGGCTACTTGGAGTCCTGCTACTAACACAGACCATTCCTTTCTCCACTCTGCAGTTCCCTTACTGAAAAGTTAAAAATTATGTCATGATAATGAGCTAGGAATACTTACCTAGAGAAAAGAAAATTAGAGCATGATTGACTACTGATTGGTTAGACTGCAAGACCATCATTGCTCACCACTTCCCCCTAGGGGGCGCTAAAATGTCACGACCTAAAATTCAAGGGTGCTTGCTATGAACCATGGCTCATTAGGCAAGCTTGTAGTTCTCACTCTTCTTTCTTCCCAGGAAGGTAAAGCAGAGAGAGACCAAAAGCAGATGATAAAGGAAGCTTTTGCTGGGGATGATGTCATCAGAGACTTCTTGAAAGAGAAGAGGGAAGCTATGGAGGCGAGTAAGCCAAAGGACGTGGACCTGACGCTGCCTGGCTGGGGCGAGTGGGGTGGTGTGGGCTTGAAGCCCAGTACCAAGAAAAGACGCCGGTAAGAATGAAGAAGAAATCCTATCAGAAAGGCACTAGGTTCTCTCACCTTGCCCTTAAGTGTCCTTCCTGTCCTTTTGATTAAGTCTTTAATGGTCCTAGTCAAGACATCCTGCTGTTCTGCTTTCTAGGTTTCTCATTAAAGCCCCTGAGGGTCCTCCAAGAAAAGACAAGAATTTGCCAAATGTGATTATCAATGAGAAGCGCAACATCCATGCAGCTGCTCATCAGGTGAGTTCTTAGCTGTTTAGCTGCCTATTCTTTTTATTGCCTTTTCTCTTTACTGCCTGGCTCTCTTGTTTGAGAGGAGTGATCTGTGGTCAAGTGATCACAGTGATCTGTGATCCAGTGATCTGTGGTCAAGAATCAAATCTATTGTTTTCACTGACTGACCATGAGATGAATAATTCCAGATAGACTATGTTGTTTTAATTACTGACTCGAAAGATTTAGACTTAAAGGGTAATATGGGCAGCAACAGTAGGGCTCCCAACTCTGCATTTTCAACTAGTATACCAGATAATTCTGATGGAATTGGGCTTACCAAACTCAGAATTACCATTCTGCAGGCTCATATTTATAGTTGCCTCCATAGTTTCCCTCTTCTCTTTTAAGAAGTCTCTGATGACATAGGCAGGGGAAAAGGTCCTTCACCAAGCCATAATTCCAAATGATAGGTACAGTATGGACCTCAATAAATATCACCCTCCCCTTCCCAGGGTGATTAGTTTTTTTGTTTTTTGAGACAAGAGTCTCACTATATCACTCTTGTTAGAGTGCTGCGGTGCCCCAGCTCACAGCAATCTCAAACTCTCGGGCTTAAGCGATTCCCTTACCTCAACCTCCCAAGAAGCTGGGACTACAGCTGCCTGCCACAATGCTCAGCTATTTTTGTCATTGTTGTTGTTGTTTAGCAGGCCCTGGGCTGGGTTCCAACCCACCAGCCCCAGTGTACCTGGCCAGCACCTTAATCACTGAGCTACGGGCACCGAACCTTATCTGTTAGTTTTGTAATAAGTTATACACTGTAGATTCTAACATGCAGTAGAATAAAGTGCTTCAAGCTGGGGTAGTTGGGGATCTCCTGAAACTGAATACTTTGTCCAAGTGTTCTTTTTCTTTTCCCCTGGGTGACATGCACTCATCTAGCCACCAAACCAAATAAGACATTCCCTTAACCCAAAGAGAATCTGTTTCCTTCACTACTGTCAAGACCACTAGATAGTACTCAGCTTCCCTTGCATGTTCCATTGGATATCTCCAAAGACTACTGATTTTTACTCCCTGATTTTTTTTGTCTCCTCTGGCAACTGGGGAAGTGTTTAAAGATTGTTTAAATGTCTAAAGGTAGCAATGTAGTAGAGTACCAGGCAAGGAGAAGGAGCTGTGGGTTCTGTTCTCCCATGCTGTTCCTAATTTACTTAGGTCAAGCACTTCCCTTTTCTAAGCCAAACCTGGAGGCCAAGGGAAAATGACCCATTGCCAATATCTAGGGCCTTCCAGCTTTGCATTCTGTGATGCCAAAAGATGAAGCTAAATGTGACATCCTGGTAGATATCAGGATTCAGTCTACATCTTTGGGTGCCTTAAAACATCAATTATATGTATCAAGGAGAGGTTAGGAAAGGATTGAGAACATGAAGAGGGTAGAAGTGTCATAAAATCCACAGGGATACACAAAGGCCTAGGTGCCTCTTGCAGTCATGGTGTTATATAGGAAAACTCGTTCTAGGACAGAAGCCTCGAGCCACTGTAGCTAGACAGGGGCAATGTCAAGAGTAGTTTTTTAATTCTAAATTGTTGGGTAAACCCAGGGAGTCCTAAACTAACTTAGGTTCATTTACTCTTAGATGTCCTTAGGCAGATTGGGAGTCCTAAGTTTAGATGGGAGCACTGGGATGCCTTACCGTCTCAGTAACTTCAGTCACTGGCAGTTGTCATGTAAGACCATGACCTCAACCAAAACAGTACCTGACTTGAGTTGTATTAGAGTATATAACTGCATCCCTGGCTAACACCAAGTCACTCTTCCTTCCTTTCTAGGTGCATGTGCTCCCATATCCATTCACCCACCATCAGCAATTTGAAAGGACCATCCAGACCCCTATAGGATCCACGTGGAACACCCAGAGGGCCTTCCAAAAGCTGACTACTCCCAAGGTTGTCACCAAGCCAGGCCATATCATTAAGCCCATAAAAGCAGAGGATGTGGGCTACAGGTCTTCCTCCAGGTCGGACCTTTCTGTCATACAGAGGAATTCAAAACAACTCTCTGCACTTCACAAAAAGCAGCTAAAGAAAAACTCTATAGATTGAGTTGCTCTTAGAGGAGTGACATCTTGATGCCTGGGACCCGGAGCCCTGTCTGTTCCTCCTTTGGCCCAGTTTTACTCTGCCGCAGGATGGATTCCAAAACTGGCTTAGCACACTGCGGGTGTAGTTAAGCTGCATTTTAGAAATAAAAGCATTTTATCTATTTAACTAGAGTGTATTCTGTGTTGTCCCCCAGTTGAATCATATTTTTTAAGTCAGACACCTTTGGATGCACAAGTGTGCATTTCTCAAGTTGTACTTTAGCTTTCCCTCCCCTCATTTTCTTACCAAGAATTATGTAGTTGGTCCTAAATCAGAATGAGAAAATTTACCATAAATAACTGCCACTTTGAAGAGTGAAAGTTAGTGATAAAATATTATGTATTTTAGCCTCTGAACCTAGAAACAGGATGTACAAACTCTGCATTTAGATTCTGCCCTAGACAGATCCTAAGACCAGGGTGGTGCTAAAGCTGAGTTCTGTCCCCCCCATCTAGCCACTATTTTTTACCTCATGTTTGTGAATTTCCCAGCTTATATGGATTGCTGTCCAAACTATCTCATACTTATTTTCTCATAACAAGACAAGGAAGGTTTATCTTACTTTACAGATAATTTAGATGTGATTTCAGAAGTAAACCTCTATTCCGTTTCCTTCGTAGCTCAGGGCCAAGCACTCACCATTGATTCAAAATACAGTTATTCCAGCATTACTTTGCAATATGGCAGTTCACATGGGATTGTCAGCTCTGAGGAACTTGCCTTTGCCCCTGCAACTAGAGATTCCTACCAAGGAATTTGGAGAACGTTTCAGTTTCCAAAGACATACCCACTACTGCACTTAACCTCCTGCCTTGGAAGTTCAGCCGCCCCCCCTGAGCATTTTGGGGCCAAAACAGGTTAATTGTTCTGTGTCAGAGGCCCCTCTGAAAAGTTGTTGAAAGTTATGAGCCCTCTCCAGAAAAACAAACATGTACATCATTTCCTATAAAATCTCAGGGGCTTTAGAGACATTTAGAATCCCTTGGAGCTCTACCACTACACGTTTTTCTTTTGCAATTCCTCCCAGGGATACAGCCCACTCTTCCAAGCACATCACTCTCCAAATCAGTTCCAAAATGTTTAGACCTCAAAGGTAGCTAGTCCCAAAACCTTTACTTTATAGGCAAATGATTTCAGAAAAGAGTGGTCTGACTCAGTTTGAGAGACACAACATGTTCTCACTCTTTTGAACACAAAACTGCCCCCTCTGTCCCACCCACCCCCCAAATTGAAGGGCCTAATCTAGTGCCCCCAGTAAACGGCCAATCCCCCTCTACTTTCCCGGGACCTTCCCCAGCTCTGTTTGCTCCCCACTGCCAGGAGTGATGTGAGGGACCCCATCCTTAAAAGGGGAGGGGCAGGCGCCAGAACGTGCTTTAAATGATGCCCACTCCCAGCCTTCCAAGCCCCCAAACGTATCCGATTGTTGTTTCACGGGGCTTTTTTTTCCTTTTCTTCCTCCGAACCTCCGAAGTGTTCTCCCTTCCCATTGGCCAAAGCTGCCCCTTGACGCCACCCTGGCCTTGCTTGCTGATTGGTCCATTCTGGATGTGCCCAAGCCTTTTTCCCAGGGTGTGGCGCCCCCCCCGCCCCCAACAGGGTTCTGACCCCTGGCTCCTCCCTTCCCCCCCCAGCCCCCCTCTCTGTTCCGAATGGTACCGCCCTGGCTCGGCTCCCCCTCGGCCCAGGCCTCTGCCCTTAGGGCCCCCGGACGGGGCGGGGCACGCTGGGGACGGGCAGAGGGCGGTGGTGGCGCCTTCCTGCCGAGCCCGAGGCCGCCCCCGCCACCTTCTCCAGCCCTCGTAGGTCCCACTTTCCCCTGGGTCGTTTTCGTCCTGCCTTGGTAGCCCCGTCCCGTCTGTGCAGCCCCCACCGAGGTCTTTGGTCATCTCGAACAGCAGCGTTAAATCCCAGCTCTCAGCGCTCCACACACGCCCATCCGCCTCCGCCCTCGGGATCACTCAGCGCGCCTCCCTTTCCCCGTGTCTGCTCACCCTTCTCCTCCCGAGCCCACCGAAGCCCCGGCCCCCTTTCCCCGCCGAGTGTACATCCCCAGAACCCTCTCCCAGTGTGTGGCCAGGCCTCCCTCCCCTTCGTGGCCAATGTGGTGGAGCACTCCAACCCCCCCCTTTCTCCGTACCCCCGCGCTCCCTTCTTCTGTTGTCCCTTCACGTCCCTCTCTAAGTCCCTCCTACACCATGTCCCCCTACACACATGCCCCTCCCTCCCAGGCGTCCCCCGGAGCCCCTCCCCTACTCCCGCACGTCTATGCCCCTCCCACCCACCCCGTCCTTTTGTCTCCTCTTTGGTCTCTAAGTCCCCCGCCCCTCCCTCACTCCCGCCCTCGTTCGCTGCGAGCACGCTCTTATCTTCCCCAGGTCCCCGCGCCCCGCCCCCTGGCCGCGCCCCGCCGGCCCCCTCCCTTCGGCGGCCCCATCTCCGCCCTCCGCGCTCCGCCCTCCCTCCCGCGGCTCTGGCCCGCCAGCCGGGCTGACCTCCCCGTTCCCCGCTCGCTCCTCCTGCCACCACCGCCGCTCCCCAACCCACCCTTCTCGGGCCGGCAGCTCGCGCTCCCGCGCGCTCTCCCCACACACGCACTCCCTCCGCCCTGCCTCGCTCGCTGCTCGCCAGAGCCCTGCAGCGGCCTGGCCCAGAGCTGCGCGCAACCCGCCTTCGGGGGAGCCTCGGCACCCGGTTGCCGCGAGCACACCTCGGAGGGCATTCTGCCTAGGAGTTCGAACTCCTGCAGGGCCAGGTCGAACCCGCCCAGCCTGGCCCTTGGAAGCCGCCTGGGGCGCAGGCGCCCGTCGGAAGTATTTTGGGGGCCCGCCGTATGGGCTCCTCCTGCAGCCTAGGCCTGTCAGGCATACCCTGGGGCGTCGCCCCGACCGGACCTCCAGGGATGACTTTACCCAGAACCTTCTCCCAGCTCCCGCTCCAAACGTGTGTCACCAATGCTGAGCGCACGCTAGAACTAGAGGCTGGCAAGGCGAGAGTGGGAGACTGTCCCGAAAAGCTGTGACAGACCTTAACGTAGGACCGTCAGGCCCTAAGAGAGAAGTCAGTGACACGCCCAGGTCACCCTGGGAGAGAGGACGAGGCTTTAGCCCCCACCTCTTTGCCCCGAATTCTCCCTTCCGCAATGCTCAGAGCGACATTGCCTCTGGCCCTTTGTATTACCACCCCAGCCGGCGGAGGACTGGAATCAAACCCTGGAACCGACTTAGGATGAGGGACGTGGCTCAAGTAGACAAAAAATCCAGCCACATAGCAATAGGCACTAAAAGAAAAAAGTCTATTCATTGATGCCCAAGTTGAGGTGTTTCCTCGCTTGAACCTTTTCTCCCAGCCCTCACTCAGGCGTACCTATTTACCTACCAGAATGGAAGCTCTTTGAAGGGGAAACCTGTTTGTCGCTGTAGCTCACTCAATGGATCCCTTGTAGATTGGTGGACAAGTGGATGTATTTGTTAACTGCCCGCCTTGGGGATCTGTGTTATTATTGTGTGACTTAAGGTTGTAAACTCGGGAGGGCCAGGACTGGGTTGGGATTACTAGCTCGTGCCAGGCACAGCATGATGCCCAAAGTCATGGGCCATCAATGCTTTTTGAGACTGATGTAACCTAATTATGCAGGACGCAGATGCCTACCTCTTGGTCCCCAGAACTCCCAGTTCCAGAGCAGTCCCGAGTGAGGAAAAAACTAAGGAGCTGTCTTAGCTCATCCCCAATCGGAGGGTGACTTGCTGGGGCCAGATATGGGTACAGCCACCATCAAAACACACTGGGTGATGTGGCTTTCTAGTACTGGGAATAGTTTGCAGGACTTTAACTCCAGTTTGCAAATGGAGCTGGGAGCAAAGTAGTAGCCAGCTTTTCTCAGTATGAAGCAAACTGGCCCATATAAGGATCAAACCTGTAGCACTCCATCCATTTGCCCCAAGGTCGAGCTGAACACCAATCTGTCAAAAGAGGGAGACTGCAAAGAAATTGGACTTGATCAACAGAGCAATGATCAACAGCAGTTACTCTAGCAGTAGGGGACAGTGGAAGTGCTCCTGTCTCCCGTTTATGGATACAAGATTCACCCTGTACTTTGCAGCAGGTCATTTGTAACCTGGTCATTTTAGAGTTACTCCAGCTCCCTGCACACTTTACATCCCCACCCCCAGCCAGAAGGGTCTTCTTGGTCCTTCTTAAGCCCTACCCAGTCTTCACCCAAGCCAGCCTGCTCTAAATGGACAAGGTCAGTGATCCAAGCAGAAACTGAAACAGTAACAATCGGACAGTGTCCAAAGACTCCAGCAGAGATGCCTCGGAGCACCCGGCCTCCTCCTCTGCCTTGGCACAGATATTCTTATTGTCCTGGAAAGAAATATCAAATTCCCTCCCCAAGCACAATACTCTGGGAATTAGCTCCCAAAGACAGAGTCCCCTGTCCAGCCTAGTTCCTCTGCCCCCTAAAATTATTCAGACTAGGATTATTATCATCCCTCTTCCTCATTCTAGCCAAGACTTCTCCCCCTGATGAAGGAACTTATGGGGAGTGGGGCTGGAGCTGCATGAGAAGATTGCTAAACTGTTCTGCAGTTCTCTTTAGGGACTGTTAGCACATCAAAATACATATTTGGAAAATGCTCACAATTGACACTGGGAGAAAAACAGTAAACACAGTGTCACTTTGCCAGGCTCAACAGTTTTGTTTTGTTTTGTTTAAATGCTAATGGCCTCAAATGGGGAGCAGCATCCATCAGTTAAATAAACAAGCCATTAGACTGAGACTAGAAGTGTCAACACATGACTAATCTACTAATTGGGAGAACGCTTCGTGTAGTGAGGAGCAAGACAGCAAAGCACACTGGAGGCTGTGCAGTGGACTGCTCATGCATGTAGCACCTAGGGTTACAGCCAACAAGACCTGAGTTTGAGTTCTGCCTAGTTGTTAGGGGAATGGCCTTCAGTGAGTTATTTCATTTCCTTGAGCCTCTGTTTCCCATTCTGTAAAATGGGGACATTAATGGTATCTACATATCACAGGCTTATTATGGGGATGAACTGAGATAATACAAGTAAAGTTTGTGGTGCATCGTACAAGCCTGCTGCATCATTCATATTTGGTACCTGTTGGCTAGTATTGAGAAGGTCCCTCGCACATAGTAGACACTCAGAAAAAGATTTAAAAGAATTGACTTATGGTTGCTGGATATTTTCCATAAAAGGTGAATATGGTCCCTAGGCATGGACTCCTGGTGTCCCCAGCCCCCCCCCCCAATACAACTGACAAAGAGATGCTTTTGGTTGGTTAATTCCAACTTCTTAAGACCATCCCTTTGGCTTGGAATTCACTCTAGCCCTGAAAGATGGACTGTTTTGTCCCAAGGTTGCTGGATTCTGGATTCTTCTCTCCTGGAGCCAGCCTAAAAAGCATGGGTTAAGCTCGCCCTCCCAAGTGGGGACCAGCTAGGCAGTGTCATCCTAGGCATCCTTCCTCAGACAGCTAGGCCCATCCTTTTAGAGAGTATTGTGGGCTGTTCTTTTTTTTTTTTTTGACACAGAGTCTCACTATATCACCCTCAGTAGAGTGCTGTGACATTACACCTCACAGCAACCTCAAATGCTTGGGCTTAAGTGATTCTCTGACCTCAGCCTCCCAAGTAGCTAGGACTACAGGCGCCTGCCACAACGCCCAGCAATTTTTTTTTTTTTTGCAGCTGTTATTGTTGTTTATCAGGCCCAGGCTGGGTTTGAACCCACCAGCCTCAGTGTATGTGGCCGGCACCCTACCCACTGAGCAATGGGCACCACTTGTGGGCTGTTCTTGATTGCCTCCTTCCTATTATCTGTGGAGACAGGTGTGATCACAGTATTAGGAGGGGCCAAAGTAAGGGGATAGGAGGCAAGAACCCTCAGGAGAAGTAATTCTGACCTAGACAAAGCCCACTGTCCTGGCCATCTGTAAAGAACACATGTCCTCAGCCAAATTGAGTCTCCCTCTGCACTTGCCAGCCTTACACCCTTTCGTGGACACTCCCTTAGCCTACTCCTCTCCTTCCTTCCTGTTATAGGAAAGTTTTGCTCTCTATCTGAAAGGTTGGCAAGTTTAGAGAATTACTTCTGTGCAGGTAAGGAGTTAAGGTAATGGTTGCTTCACATGTCACCCCCTCCCCCAGGTCTTGTAGTTGCATACAAGCTTCTTCAACTTGAAAAAATCCTTAAGGTGCCTAGAAAGGAATGAGAACAGATATCAGGTAATTTCTGGCCCTTTGAGAAGTGAGATGGCATGAGCAGGAAAAAAAGTTTTACTCTTCAGGGCCCATCATGTCTCCTTATAAATTCTGCCCTGAACTCAGGTCCTTGAGTGGACCCATATTTGGCACTCTTCTCTCCAGTTCTACACCTGGATTAACCCCCTCCCCAGAAACCAGATTACTTCTCACCTTTTTGTTGTTGTTGTTGCAGTTGTCATTGTTGTTTAGCTGGCCTGGGCCAAGGCTCGAACCACCAGCCTCAAGTGCATGTGGCTGGTGCCATAAGCTGTATTCTCCTTCATCTACATCTCCCAGCTGAGCCAGGAACAACAGGTCTCTTCCTGGCTCTGCACTTAATTAGCAAATAGCAGGTTAACCTGATCAACTAAGCCCTCTCCACAACTGCTGGTAAAGAGTTAATGTATTTTCCTGCCTGCCACACCCAACTGAACTGCTATTCGCAAAGCATACCAGGTATGTCCTGTTCCAGAGTCTGTACTGTTAGCAATCGTTCTCCAAGCCTGTAACCAGGTCCTGTGACAAGGACCCCACCTTGCTCTCTGCAAGTCAAACTCTATTCCTCAAAGGACCAGCTGGATTGCCCCTGCCTCCAAGAAGGTGCCCACAGTACCTCCCAGGTGAAGTCATCTTCCCTCCCCTATGGATTTACAGCACTTTGTCCCTCTTTGAGGGCCTCTTGGCCCATTCTGCCTGGGATAAAAATTAGTTGGTTGTTTGTTCTCTCCTATGGGAAAGATGTAACCTTTTTGGGAAGGAGAAAGATGTAACTTTTTTGGGAATAAGAAGTCCTTCTACTTCTTTTTGTATAAAAGTTTGTTGGCTCGGCGCCTATAGCTCAACCGGCTAAGGCGCCAGCCACGTACACCTAAGGTGGCGGGTTCGAATCCCCAGCCCGGACCCGCCAAACAACAATGACGGCTGCAACCAAAAAATAGCCGGGCGTTGTGGCGGGC
>CAUYTI010019386.1:0-10554 GCA_963575145.1 Galago senegalensis | reverse complement strand
CATTCTACTCTTAGAAAGATTCACCTGTACCCCTATAAGACAAACCTCAAAAGTGATCCCTCCAAACCCCCTCCCTCCTCCCATTCCCCCCTCCCTTCTCCCTCCCTCCTCTGCATGTTCTTAGGCTATTTGGTTATAGCTTCACGTGAATTCTTAATATAAATTATCCTGAATATCTCTGATGGGAGAACTCTTTACTGGAATCTTATTTTTAATATATTCAGTCCTTTGGGAGTAAAAATTTCAAATATTACACTCTGCTCTGTTTACTATTTCTTCTTATAGATTGTTCAGGGCATGAAGACTTGGGCTTTTGCTGTAGTGACTTGTCTCAGCACAGAAGACCCTTTGAGTGCCATTTGGTGGACTTCAGTTCCCATAGTCAAGGTAATAAAAAATAATTTAAGCATTCCAAATTTTGAAATTAGTTATTTATTATTTCATTTATGTATCAAATATTTATTAAAGCTCAAAACGGGTTCTGCTAGGCTCTGTGAGGGATGAAACATGAATCAGACACTGATCTCATGATCAGGATGCTTCTAGTTCCGTAAGACTCAAGATGTACAGATATAACAAGAAGGCAGGTGGAAAGTGTTCAGAGGTACCTTAAAAGGGATCTGCTCTTAGACCAGGTAAGTGGGCTCCTGCCCTGGGCTCTGAGTTTTCCAGGACCTTGTTTTTGATCTCAGGGGACATGCCTGAACTTCTTTCACCTGGACTATGTCTTGACTGTCTAAGATCCCAGAATCTCATACAAAGATGGCCCCCTATTCATCTCCCAGGTGGAGCCTGCACAGCTGGTGTGTACTGGGTTGGCTGAAGGAGTGGCCAAGGGATGGCTGTTTGCAGAGATTATGGACAGATCTTGAAAATGTGGGCCACCTCTCTTGCACTGCCTTTAATAATTTATTAGCTTAATTAATAGCTTTTAATATTTAGACTATGTTATGAGGGGCGCCAGTTATCTTTGCCACAGGGACCCACAGATACTAGGGTACAGGTCAGCCTGGCTATGGTAATTCAGGAGGAGGGGAACTATCTGCAAGTTTCACTGTGCAAGTGGAGCCTGACCAGGCAGAGGTAGGCGAATAGGTGGAAGAGGAGTTGCTGGCAGAGGGAAATCACACTCAAAGGCCTGGAGACTCAAAGTGCTGATAATATGTGGGAAGTCTGGCTTTCCTGGGTATCAAAAATGGAAGAGTAGCAACTGCAGTTATAAAAGGAGAAGGAGAGTAATCATGGACTGTGTGGAAAACCAGGTCATAGAGAGTGAGAACTTAAGTGAAGCGTCTTGTATTCTCAGCACAGAGGAACTGACATTCACAGCTAATATTCACATCAGCAAGTGAAGGCCTTTGAACTTCGTTCTGTAGGCAATGAGGTGCCATTGTTAGGTTTGAGCAGCTTTGGTATGAGCAACTCTGTATGCATGAAACTCTGGTTTGCTGTGGTGATGGCAAGTGGGAAAGACTGGAAGGGTGGAAAACAGTGAGCAGGCAACTATATAGAGCAGAGCAATGATAGTGGAAGGTGAAAGTGAGACATATTAGAAATAATGGAAAAAAAGACCAGAGGCAGTGGCTCACACTTGTAATCCTAGCACTCTGAGAGTCTGAGGCGGGAGGGTCGCTTGAACTCAGGAGTTCAAGACCAGCCTGAGCAAGAACAAGACCCCATTTCTACTAAAAATAGAAAAATTAGCTGGGTGTTGTGGTGGGTGCCTGCAGTCCCAGCTTCTGGGGAAGCTGAGGCAAGAGGATCTCTTGAGCCCTAGAGTTTGAGGTTGCTGTGAGCTATGATGACAGCATGGCACTCAACCCCAGGGTGACAAAGTGAGACTCCGTTTTAAAAAAAAAAGGCAGAAGAAAGAAAGAAAGAATGGAAGGCTCAGTGCCCGTAGCTCAGTGGCTAGGGTGCCAGACACATACACTGGAGCTCCAATCTAGCCTGGGCCTGCCAAACAACGACAATTACAACCAAAAAAGAGCTGGGCATTGTGGCGGGTGCCTGTAGTCCCAGGTACGTGGGAGGCTGAGGCAAGAGAATCACTTAAGCCCAAGAGTCTGAGGTTGCTGTGAGCTGTGACGCCATAGCCCTCTACCAGGTACCAGGGCAATAGCTTGAGACTCTGTCTTAAAAAAAAAAAAATGGAAAAGAAGAAATTGGTAGAGAAAGAAATAAAAAGTGACCCCAAGCTTTGTGTGAACCTTTGGTGGCCCGCTAACCATCTTTGCTGTGCCAACACAAAAGAGTGTTAAGTTCAGCCCCTTAGACTACACTGTACACTCTATGGGTGGTGGATGGTGGGGATGGGATGAGGTGTAAGAAAGACATCGGACATAGGTACATGGCTTCAAGTTTGCACCTGTTCCTTAGCATAAACAATCACTCATTTTGTTAGGAGTTTTCAACAGTTTGTGCACAGTACAAACTGTGCAATATGGGGACCACAGACTATAAAGCACAGACATCTCAGATAAACACAAACCTCCATTTCTATGGTCATCATCTATTCCGTCCCAAGCTTTTTAATAATTTATATGCCCAATGTCTTGGAGGCTACCTACAGTGATAATTATGTGTGAAGACAAAGGACTTCTATCATGGAGCAGACATTTCTAAGTTGCTAACTAACCTTTTCCAAAGCAGAACACAGAAATAAAAAGATACGTCAGCAGCATGGCAGGACAGTTGACCGGGTGCAGTTTATCTTAACACATACAGGCTTTGCACTGGCGTTTCCTGGACTCAGTGTCATTCTCTTCTGTCCTGCAGGCTCTCTAAACACAGACATTTGAATATTAAGCTTATTCTTTGCTTATATTCCATTATGTGATGATAAGTCTCAACCCAAACCATCTCTGAACTGTTCTGGCCAGTTGCACAATCGGTGTGCACACCTCTGCACACCCAGAGTCCTCCCACCTTTCTGCAAACCTCGCTCTCTGGGGACTACTCAGGTAGCAATTTTTAATTGGGTGGCTAGTGTGGAAACTGCCCCGAAGAGTCTGCTTCCTCCGCATCTTAGTAGGGTAAAGCGTAAGGTTTTTAAACGGTGTTCTAAGACGTGGGCAGCAAAAGCAAAAGAGAAGGCAAGGAAACGTGTCAGTTTCGTTCATAACCACTGGAGCTTTAAGAGTCAGCAGCCTAAAACGTAAACAAGAGCGGGTTGTCTGCGCCCCCGGGTTCTCGGTGGGTGGGGGTCGGGGTGGAAGGTTAACCTCTGCTTGGAGTTAAGGAAACGCAGGAGGTGCCGCCTCCCAGGTTGACTAGAAGGCTCAGTTCTGCCGCGCCCTCAAGGTCAACGGGTGGCTACAAAACTGGGTAGCTCGGCCGAGAGATGTTTATCTCCTTGGAGGCTCCCGTCCACCTGGACATCTGCTGACAAATCAAGTTTCACTGACGCCAGATACTTGAGAAAAAACTCTCCAAACTACATACTCCAAATAGAGATTTTTCCTTCTTCCCTCTCCTCCTCTTTTACTTTATTATTTTTTTGTACTTTTTCCTTTACTTCAACGCCTTCCTCTCCCTTGGTCAGCAAATTACCCACCCCTACCCTACCCACTGACCCCACTCTGGCTCCATCTTTTCATCTCCGGAGAGCTACGGGGTTCACTCCTCTGTGCCCTGCTCCCGCTTTGCGCTCGCCCCATCGTCCACAGAAAGTTCTCCCTGCCCTCTTCAAGCTCCCCAGCTTTTCCAGGTGGGGACTGTCACGTCCCAGGTCCAACCTCTGCAGGGCGCTAACGGGGTCGGTCCCCGGCTGGGGTCCCCAGTGACCCCTCCAGCGCCGCCCAGCGTCCCAGCCCAGCGCAGGCCGGTGCGGACGCCGCCGCCGCCTCCGCCTCCCGGGTGGCCCGGCCTCCGCGGAGTCGCCCCGCCCCGGCCCAGCTCCGCCCCCGTCCGCCGCGCCCTGATTGGCCGTGCGCCCCCTCCTGCGGGGCTCCTCCCCTCCCCCTCGCCCAATGGGCACCACCACCTGGTCCAAAAATTCCCC
The DNA here is from genome assembly GCA_963575145.1 of Galago senegalensis. Taxonomy (NCBI): domain Eukaryota; kingdom Metazoa; phylum Chordata; class Mammalia; order Primates; family Galagidae; genus Galago; species Galago senegalensis. The sequence continues at coordinate 6,551 of CAUYTI010019386.1, read as the reverse complement.
TGAGGCGACCGAGGGGCTCTTCCATCTCCCGCTCCCGCCAAGCGGCAGTGACTGCCCCACCGGGGCACTTAACTGGGAGGGGACGCGGAGTGGGGAGAGAGAGGAGGAGGAGCAAAAGGTGGTGGAGAGAAAACTTCTGAAAGGAACAGGAAACCTGCCGGGGAGGCGACGGCCGCGGCTCCGCGGGGCTGCGAGGCTGAGCCGGTGGCGGGGTGTCCACAGCTGCGGTCTCGCTCCTGCCGGGCTCCCCGGCGCGGAAGCGGGGCTGAGCCGCGGCACTCGGCGTGTCCGGCGTGTCCTCCGCCGCCGCTCTCGGCCGCTGCCATCCTGCGCTTCATTCCGCTTCTGCCGCAGCGGCTCCTGGAGAGGGGGCGGCGAGGGCGCGGGGAAGAGGAGGGACGTGCACTCTGGAACATGAAGCAGCATGTCTGATAAAATGTCCAGCTTCCTCTACATAGGGGACATTGTGTCCCTGTACGCGGAGGGCTCCGTCAACGGCTTCATCAGCACCTTAGGGTAAGCTGGAGCGGCGGGTGGGCAGCGCTCGCGCTCCGTCCCCTCCGAACCCATCCCAGTCCCTGTCGCGCTGCTGCGGGCCTCTGCTACCGCCCGAGGTGGCCGGGCCGGGCAGCGTCTGCGCCCGCGGACAGCGCCGTGCGCTCCGCTCGCGCGCTCGCTCGCAGGAAGCTGCCCGGGGAGGCAAGACTTTGTCAGCAACTTCGTAATCTCAAGCTTAGAGACACATGAGAAAAGGAGGAAGTGATTCAAAAGCCCTGAGACAGGCCGGGCGAAGAAGACTTCCCCGGCGTCTCCGTGGGTTGTTTTGATTAAAATACTCCCTTTCCCCCATCTTTTCTCGCTACCTCTGTCAGCCCCTTGTGTCTCAGTGTCGGCTTTGAAAGAGCAGTCGATAAAAGTCCGTGGCCTTGGACATGAAACTTAAGCGATGTGGTGAGCCAAAGTGTGGCTTTGTCCTGCGGGAGGAGCTCACCGTCCTCTCTTGGCCGAAGTAATTTCCTTTTGGCTTTGCCAAACGGGGACTCGCCTCGTCGTCGTGGGCAGCCCAGCGGGTGTCTGCAGCACTATGACCCTCAGAGGTTTCTGAGGGCCTCCTGGGTTCTAGAACTGAGACTTGTTTTCTCTCCTACCCCGGCCTTGGCCCACTGAAATGCCAAAACTCTCTTGGAACTCAGCCAAGTGCAGAGTTCTTGAGATTTGAGTTGCTTTATGAATGGGGGACATATGTATTTATATATATATGTACGGCTGAACCTCCATAGTTGACCACCTTCCTACACTGACCACCTCCTTAAGCTGACCTAATTTTCACAGACAGGGCATGGACAGCGTGAATGTATCAGTACAGCAGGCTTAGTTCCTTATGTTGACCAGTTTGTTACAGCCCCTTGGATGTACAGAGGTTCTACTATTTACTATGCATCTAGCTTCACTGAAGGGAGTCCATAGTGTGCTAAATGGTTAAATGGAACTTCCTTGATTACTAGTGTTTTCTTTCTGTCCTAATTGTGAATACCAGTGTGTAGTTCAGTTGTCCACTGCAATATATTTTGATTCACAGGTATTTTTTGTTACCTCATGGTCTCAGCACTTAGACCCCCCAGTCTTAGAGATTTAAGGTTGTGGAACTGGTGTTTTCACTCACGGCTGCTTACTACTGTTACTACTGTTAGCTGTCAGGTTTTAGGGCACATGACTTCAACATGCAGAGTCCCTGGACCTTGACTGCAAACTGTGTTACAGGTTTTGGGGCACATGACCTACATAAGGGAGTGCTGCCTTGTCCCCAGTGCTTCCACAGTTCCTGTTACCTTGTGGATCTCCTCTTATGGGTGACAGAATGGAGCTAGATTTCGTTTCATCTCCTTTTCATGGATGTTTTTTATTGGTGAAACTAAAGCATGGAAGGAATAACAGGGGGAGCTTATCCTTGGCTTTAAATCTTGAGCTACCATTGTTTCTGAGAGCATTCATGCTACACAGTCAGCTTTTGAGTCCCTAACAACATTTTGCAGATGGACTGTGCTGCACCTCACTTTCCTGAGGCTCCCGAGGTGTGGGTTATATAGTGGTTACGCAGGAGGGGCTCCAGGGACAGAATGCTTGGGGTCCAAATTCTGGCTCTTCCACTTGTAAACATGGTAACCCAGAGTAGGTTACATAATCTCTCTGTGATTTGGTCTCCTCAGTTCTAAAACCGGGAATAATAATAGTTTCTACCTCACAGGGTCATGCCAAGGAAGAAGAAAGTTAATATTTTATCTGTGAGGTGCTTAGCAGTGTACGCTGCACATAAAAAGCACTTGTGGAAATGTTAGCTATTATAGCAATTACGTGTATCACTATCTTGGTGACTGTGAACAATAGTTATATAGGTGGACAAAATAATGAAAATGTCTAGGCGTCCAGTATAAAGACCTAGACAAAGAAAAGAATATTTTTTTTGTAGCATCTTACTCAGCAAAAGTATGCATATAGGTAACTTATAAAACAAATCCCTAGGAGGGGTATCAATGGTCAGTCAGGAAGCTGAAACTTTTAACAGTGTAGAATCGGCCCTGCTTAGGAAATTGAGGTGAAGAGAAATGAAGTGACTAACTCAAAGAACAGAGGGCATTCATGCCAAAAGCTAGAACTCTAACCTTATCTCCAGATTCCCAGCCAAGTGTGCTTTTTTTTTTTGGTTACGTATAATAATCTTTAAATCTCGAGAAAAATAAGGTTATATAATCTTTAATGTAGCATACACATTTATATATTTATTTATTTTGGAGACAGAGTCTCACTATGTCTCCTTGGTAGAGTGCTGTGGTGTCATAACTCATAGCAATCTCAAACTCTTGGGCTCAAGCTTTTCTCTTGCCTCAGCTCCCCTTGTAGCTGGGACTACAGGTGCCCCCCCACAATGCACGGCTATTTTTGTTTGTTTGTTTGTTTAGCAGGCTTGGGCCGGGTTGGAACCCACCAGCCCTGGAGCATGTGGCCAGTGCCCTAACTGCTGAGCTATGGGTACTGAGCCAGCATACACATCTGTATAAATATTTCTTACTTGTATTTACTATGTCCTGTTTTTTTTTCTTTTTTTTTTTGAGACAGAGCCTCAAGCTATCCCCCTGGGTAGAGTGCCTTGACATCTCTGCTCACAGCAACCTCCCACTCTGGGCTCAAGTGAGTCTCCTGCCTCAGCCTCCCAAGTAGCTGGGACCACAGGCGCCTGCCACAACACCCAACTATTTTTTAGTTGCAGCCGTCATTGTTGTTTTGGAGGGCCTGGGCTGGACTCGAACCTGCCACCTAGGTGTATGTGGCTGGTGCCTTAGCCACGTGAGCCACAGGCACTGAGCCTTTGTCCTGTGTTTTAAAAGTTGTTTTCTTTGATGTTTTTACTCAGTATATTATTCTGCTAATGAACTGAGTCTTGTTCATAGGCCGAGGCCTACATGCAGTGGGATTCTAAGGCCTTTGGGAATGCTACCTTGGTGAAAGATGGTGCTTTGATTGAATAGGATAGACAGCTCAGAGGTTAGATAACTTTGTAGTACTTTATAACCTTGGAGTTGGGTATGGCCATCACTCCCTCCTATACTTGTTTCTGTAATATCTTTTCAAAGGACAGTTACAGTAAGAGTCATCACTGATCTGCCCTGTTGCAATCTCCTGGCCTTTACTGAAAAGAGTCCAAAGGGTACTGGAGCAGTATGATGGATGCTTGTCTAGGACTTAAATGGGTTCTGCATTGAGAGAATCCTTGTAGAATAATTAAGGCAAACTATAAAATTATGAGCACTATGATTTCTCTCTCTATAATAATGACATGTATGATACATGAAAATTTAGCACTTTTTGCTTTAAAAACAGGGCAGCCCAGAAAACATGTTGGGAATTTCAAATAGAATTAAACCTGAAATTATTAATTATCTCTTTCATGAACATTTCCAAATTCTGTTGTATGTGAGGTATGCAAATAATGTTGCAGGAACTTCTAAGTTGCTTTCGGAAAGCATCTGGTACCTTCTTTAAAAAAGCTCACTTGATTTCTAAAGGGAACATGCTGTTCATTTTCTGCTCTTCTAAATTTTATATTTAAAAGTCATGTAAGAGAGAACATGAAACTTTAGAGGTAAGAAGTGAAGTTTGTTTTCCTGACCATAAATCTCACATCTCAACTGAGCTATCTGACTCTTGTGCCCAGATAGGTAGGTTTCTTCATGGCTTCTTACAGTCCTCTGCTGTGTATCTCCAGCCATCAGAGAGTGCATTTCTTTTTCTTTTTATTTTTGAGACAGAGCCTCAAGCTGTCCTCCTGGGTAGGGTGCTGTGGCATTATAGCTCACAGCAACCTCCAACTCCTGGGCTCAAGCGAGTCTCTTGCCTCCGCCTCCCAAGTAGCTGGGACCACAGGTGCCCGCCACAACGCCCGGCTATTTTTTGGTTGCAGCTGTCATTGTTTGGCGGGTCCGGGCTAGGGATTTGAACCTGCCACCTTAGGTGTACGTGGCTGGCACCTTAGCCGGTTGAGCTATAGGCGCCGAGCCAAGCATGAACATTTTAAAAGAGGGTTCTATCGACCCTCAGGTGATTCTTTGGGTCACCCCAGTTAAGAACCACTGCTCTTTATTATAACAACAATAAACTATCTGCTATTGTTTTCTCATAGACCTCCTATTAAGATTCCTAGCTTACCAAGTGTACTTTTATTATCTTACTTTAAATTTCAGAAATTGATGTTGAATGTTACCAAATATCTTTTCACCATCTGTCAGGAAGGTCATAGGATTTTTTTAAGGCAAGTGTAAAACAGAGTTTATTGAAGCAAAGAAAGATAGGTTTATAGAGTAAGATACATTTGCCATAGATAAGGAATGGGCCTCCATTGTCACCACAAAAGGGCAAAGAGGTCATATTCTTCTTTATAGATTATAATAAAGCACATTTATATATTTCTTAGTATCGAACAGTCTTTATTTTATTTATTTATTTTTTAGAGACAGAGTCTCACTTTATCACTCTCAGTAGAGTGCCATGGCATCACAGCTCACAGCAACCTCCACTCCTGGGGTTAGGCAATTTTCTTGCCTCAGCCTCCCGAGTAGCTAGGACTATAGGTGTTGAACAGCCTTTAAATTCTTAGAATACAGAGTTGGATTTGATTTACTAATATTTTATTTAGGATTTGTATGTATGTGTGTATATATACTTATTAATTTAGAGAAGTGAGACTGGTTTACAGTTTTTCTTTCAATATCTTTAGTATCTTTGTGAGGTTTGGCATCACAGTTTTATGTAAGCTTTACTTATACTCACAGAATGAACCAAGAAGTTTTCCACCTCTTACCATGTGCTAAACCTCTTTAAATAACATTGGAAGTCTGTTCTTTAAAGGGTTGATAGAACTCACTTGAAATATTTGTGCCTTTATTTTTATTGTTTTATAGCATATTAATTTATTTAGTAAACATTTATTACCACTCTAAAATTCTGGAATTAGGGGGATATCAATCAATGTAAAGCAACATTTATTAAGTACCTACTACTGTGTATCTAGGCTTAGGCTATATATACAAAAACTAAAAAAATGTGGTCCCTGCCCTCATGGAGCTCACAGTTTAGCTGAAGCAGATAGTCACCAACTGTGCCTTTATTATTAAACAAAGTTTGGCACATTTTCTAATACAGTATTAGTACCGTCTGCAGGCACCCAATAGACTAGGTGATTGTGTAAACTGTGTTTTACAAAGAATACTAGACTACTCTGAAGTCACTGGTTTACTGCACGCTAAGCACGTAAGGAAGTGCTTTACAACTCTAGAAGACAAATCAAAAGTTCAGGGATCCCTATAGACTTATTTTCTATTTCATTAAATGAACGGAACCATAATAGATATACACTGATACCACTAGCCCAAGGCAGCACAGGTAAGTGGAAGATCCATAAAAAAGAGGGTTGATGGGGTGGCACCTGTGGCTCAAAGGAATAGGGTGCCAGCCCCATATGCTGGAGGTGGCAGGTTCAAACCCAGCCCCAGCAAAAAAACTGCAAAAAAAAAAAAGAAGAAAAAAGAGGGTGACATGCAATCCCAACTCTCCAGACCTCACCCTTCCATCTTTTAGCTTCTATTTTCACAACTCCATCTTATTTTAAGCTACCAATAATTCTCATACAAACTATCACCAATGGCCTCCTAAAATATTTCCCCATTTCCACCCTTGCTCTGTCCAATTGGAGGGTCTCCCACATGCCATTCTTTCTACCTAGACTATCCCCTTCAATGTTAACTTCTGTCCTTCATATCTCAGCTGGAGCACTATTTCCTTCATAAAATTCCTGAACACTCCCCACTATATACTAGGTTAGCTCTTCTTTCTATGTTCTCACAGTATTTTGTCACTTCTTTTTTTTTTTTTTTTTGAGACAGAGCCTCAAGCCATCCCCCTGGGTAGAGTGCCGTGGCATTACAGCTCACAGCAACCTCCAACTCCTGGGCTCAAGCGAGTCTCCTGCCTCCGCCTCCCAAGTAGCTGGGACCACAGGC
>CAUYTI010019385.1:0-12319 GCA_963575145.1 Galago senegalensis | reverse complement strand
CCAACTCCTGGGCTCAAGCGAGTCTCCTGCCTCAGCCTCCCAAGTAGCTGGGACTACAGGCGCCCACCACAATGCCTGGCCATTTTTTGGTTGCAGCCATCATTGTTGTTTGGCGGGCCTGGGCTGGGGATTCGAACCCGCCACCATAGGTGTATGTGGCTGGCGCCTTAGCCGCTTGAGCCACAGGCGCCGAGCCGGAAGAAGAAATTTTTAATAAAAAGTATAGTTCCTTGGAAATCCAACCTTTAAAAAGGCTTGGATTTTAATAAAAACCTTTAGAACCACTTAAAGACTTCTGCCATCCGAGTATGTCATTGTATTATGTGATGTCACATGCATATTGTTGCAGAAATAAGGTCAGCAAGTTTTCAACTGCCTTCCTTAGCCATGTTTATAAGTAGGAAGTTCAAAAGAGGGGAAGCCTGCTTGTCCAATAGCAAAACAAACCTTTCCCAAGACATGCCAAGCTCTATCACCTGTTGCTGTAATCTCTGCATCACTAATTCCGTAAAATCATTGTGTACAAAACTGTGTCAAATGCTGATTGGTTCTGATTGCTAAATTATATTTCTGAGATCTCAACTAAAATGGCTTCTGTCTGCACATGCTAAAAAGGGATCGATTTTCTCTTGTAACTGAGGCGTTCCTGGTAGTTGCACCTTAAACACAAACTGTTACTCATCTGTATACGTTGGTATTTTTAGAAGGATATACATACAGAATCATCAGATCTGGAAAAGTGGGAGGCCCTCAAAAATATTTTTCAAATAAATGAATAGAAGCAATAAAATAAAAATGTGGAGGAATGAGTTTAGAAAAAAAATAATAAAAGGCCTAAAATTCACAGCAGAATAAAAGAAAACCCACAGTGGTTCACATACTCTTCAGTGGAATATATGCTGGGTCTTTCTCTCATTTCCAATCATCAAGCCTGTCCACCGGTCTTTCCTTTACAGTCCCAGTACCACCAACCTTACCCACACTCAGACCCTCAGCCTCCTCCCTGGTTTCCCTGACTCCATTCTCCCTCCCACATCCAATGCAAAGAGTTGCCAAGTATAGTTTCCCAGGATTCTTCCCTCCCATCCCCCAATTTTATATCTTCCATAGATAATTAAGAACAAACTCTGATCTTTTCAAATTTTTACAAACTCATTCTGTCCCTTCCTTTCTCATCATTTACTTTCAAACACTCTTCAGCGCACTGAAGTGGTTTTCTCACTGTACTTACTACATTTTGCTTCCTAGTTATTGCTCATGCTAGAAAACCTTGGCCTAAAATGCCCATTCCTTGATTATCGGTCCATCCCTCTTTTGTGAAATTTTCCCAACCCACAGAGACTTCTTCTATTCTACCTGAAGCTGAGCACACACTGCTTTGTAATGTCCCTTAACCACCTTATTTTACCATCTTGTTTTACCTACCTAACTGGATGGCTGCTCCCTTAGGGAACAATCTACTTTGGATTTGGTAGTGTCCTCCCGAGTCTCCAGAACAAAGGTTCACACTCAGTGAATATAGAACTGAGGTTATGAAAAAATGCATTTGAGTGGATTTTTCTCCTACAATTCATTCCTTCATTCATACATTTAATGAGACAGAATCTTGCTTACTGTGGCATCACCCTAGCTCATAGCAACTTCAAATTCTTGGCTTCAAATGATCCTCCTGCCTCAGCCTCCCAAGTAGTTGAGACTACAGCTTCCCACAACAATACCTGGCTAAATCTTTTCTTTTCTGTTTTTTTAAACTTCTTCTTCTTCTTTTTTTTTTTTTTTGTAAAGATGGGTTCTTGCTCTTGCTCAGGCTGGTCTCAAACTACTGAGTTCAAGGGATCCTCCCCCCTTGGCCTCTCAAAGTGCTAGGATTTCAGACAGGTGTGAGCCACTGTGCCCAGCCTTCCCCTTCCCCTCCCATTTGTTAATAGGTAATTTTGTGTAAGTCACTGAACCTCTCTCTGAGCCTCAGTTTCCCCATCTATAAAACAGGAGGTGATAATATTTGCTCTATTAGGGTTGCTCAGAGGATCAAATAAGAAAAGTCACAAAAATGTTGAGCAAGCAAGGCATGGTGGCTCACGCTTGCCTATAATCTCAGTACTTTGGGAGGCCAAGGTGGTTTGAGACCTGCCTAGATAACATAGCAAGACCCCATCTCTATTAAAAAAAGGGAGAGACAGAGAGAGAGAGAGAGAGAGAGAGAGAGAGAGAGAGAGAGAAATTAACAAGGCATTGTAGTGTGCCTGTAATCCCAGTTACTTAGGAAACCAAGGTGGGAGGATTGTTTGAGCCCAGGAATTTAAGGTTGCAGTGAGCTATGATTGTGCCACTGTACCCCAGCCTGAGTAACAGAGAACCCTGTCTCTAAAGAAAACAAAGGTCTAGTAAATGTAAGATACTGTTGCTATCCCACACATGCCTTGAGTATTGGGGAACATTATGACTAGCTACAGGTGATAATGCACTATTAAAAATGCACGATTTTACCCTGGAAAGAGCCTGGTCAGCTTTCACCTGGTGTTATCACAAAGTGAAGAACTACAATGATGGATAAATAGCAAGATTTATCTGCTATTTGTATGGCACTACTTCTCAATTTAACTGTAAAATATTACAACTATGTAGTCAACACAAGCACAATATTCCTATGTTTTTCCTGATAAAACCATGATTTATTTGAAGTTATAGATGGCAGAATAGGTAGTGGGGGAAGAGGAAGTTGTCTACTTTCTTTTGTGATTCAGAGATTTTCAAGAGAAACCACAGTCCTGCAGTGACGTATGATTTAGTTTAAATTGTAATGGCTCTCCAGGAGTGCAGTGACAGGGTCACAGGGTGAGGTCTGCCAGCATGCATGCTCTTTCTGAGTTCATCATATCATTACTTTTTTTCATTAATAGCCATTAACCACCTCTCTCCCTAAACTACATGTCCTTTGAGAAGATCAGACTCTCTTTTTCACCCAAAATCATTTATAAATGTTCTGGGGTTCCCTTGTAGGCACATTTTTCTGTCACAAAATTATCCCCAGTGTAAAAAAATGGGTCTTCTTATAGACAGTGCACAGTATGGGCCCACAGCTGCTTTTGAAGAATGACATGTTGTGATTTGGAATTTCCAGAAATATCAAAAAACAAATTGCATTCTGACCCACATTTACACCCAAAACTGGGAGAAATTTTCCCTAAGATCTCCAGAGGAAGTTTTAACAGGAACATAATTTTGCTTTTAAAGTTAAATCTTCTACACTGCAGCATGCTGGCATGTCAAAGAGTAATTACTAAGTCCTAGAGAGGTGCCAGGGTAGGAGACGAAAGAGTAAATCAGGAGAAATAAATATATAAACTAACTATTCACCAAAGTTAATACAAAAATATTTTGAACAAAATTATCAAACAAAACAGAGGTGGAAAGTGCCTTCTCGGTCAATGTAAGAATTTTAAATATTATTAAAATTGATTTTTTAAGCAAGACATCTCTTTAAATGAACAGTCATATGTCATTTCATCCAAGTTATTTGAAACTTATTGATCTTATCATTTGTACGAGGACCAGACTCTGCCATCAGTTTGCTGAAAGGATAATGGAGCACTCCCAAACTGTTATGATAGGTTAGATGCAAACAGAGCTCCTCATTTAAACACATAGAATAGCACCATAAGTGGACAGATTCCAACCTCAGCAATTGTATATTACATGATAAATTAGCAACTTGGTTTGCTTTGCCTCATACCAAATCCAATATCACAGTCTTGCTATTTTAATTTACAATCAGAGTTTGAGCATCACAAGACATACCTGTGGTACATTAAAGAGCCCCATGCAAGCCATCTTCTCCCGCTATACCGTGTGCACAGAAAGCTAACAATTACCAGGAATTGTATTTTACCACTGTAGGACAATACGAGAACAGTTAAAATTGTCTCCATGCAAGCATCCAAGGAAAATATACTTAAAATGACTTTATATACTTAAAATGACAAAAATTACATTTTTGGAGGGGGGGAGTTCAATGGAGGACATGTATCTTTCTGTATGGGCAGCAAAAAACCTCTTTTAGTATATTCAGGTCTATTCTATAAAATACTCTCCCTATTCATCCAACTCAAAAGCAAATTCCATTCTTAGGCTATAATAGGTTACAACTAAGTACACAGTACCTTACTTCAGGAATAATTTTGCTTTGCCTGTCAACTGTGAACAAAGCACAAAGAGCTCATGCAACCCAGCCATGTACTGTGGATGTTAGAGATCTAACAAAATACAAATAACAAGAATACAAGACTTCATAGCCACTCTGCTTTCACTTTATATAAGAAACTGAAAATATTTTCCTCTCCACATCCCATTAATCTCTATTATACTACAAATCTTTTCATAAAAGACTTTTTTTCCCCAATGTGAAGCTACAAGTGACTTGGGGAATGTAATATTCCACTTGTGATGAATGTTCAACTTTCCAACATGAATGGTAATAAACGAATGTGTCAGTTGAAGCTTATAGTCATTTCAACAAGGGAAAGGAGCACAGAATCAAATACAATGAGATAGTAAAATGGCTACCCTTGTGCTTATATTAATATTTTAGTGATGAAACCTCTATGAAAAAATTGTTCATTATTTCCATCATTGTTCCTGCCTCTCAAGCCTCATTTTTGAAAAAACACCCCCTTAGCTATGTATACACAATAATAAAAGTCAAAAGTAAACTCAATGCTTGAAGAAACTCTTGGTTTCTTTAAAAAGAAATAATCTCTAGGCTCAGTTTCATTAGTCTGTGCATAGGGGAAAAAAAGACTGGAAGGAAATACTCTAAAATGCCATCACAAGTTATCTCTACATTTTTTTTTCTTTCTGTTTCTGTATTTTCTAAATTTTCTACAAGTTTTTTTAATAATCAGAAAAATGTTATTACTGAGGGAAGAGACAGTTTCACCAAGAGCTTTCAATATAATAGAATCATTAACATGGCTGAAAAATACTCTGAGCTATATCATGTGTTTGGCTGCTGCCAAGATGAAACTTTAGGGTATGGGCTTATGAAAGAAAAGGCACATGAAAAAATTAGTTTATTCTTAAAATTTTTTTCTCAATCTAAAATTTCAAAAACAGGTCAATTCAGTCACATAAGCAGTTCTAAGTAAGACAATGGCAGGGCATGTACCAGTAGTATTAGAATCATTTATTAAATTAAACCACACACTACAATGTGTACAGTCTTTTCTAGAATATGATTTGAATACTTTTCTTTATGATGATGGATCTCTGAAGGTAGGTAATAAACCGGTTTTAAAGAGAGGTGCCTTGTTCCCCACGCCCTCTACCCTGCCTTTATTCACTGTGCACACAGATCAACTCAGATGTCCCAGGGTAAGAATCAAATAAGGGGGAAAAAAAAACTTAGGAGGAAATGTCTAGAACTTTTTAACCAAAAGAGTTTTACTTTGCTCAAGGCAAGCTAAAAGTAATTTTTATTGTTTGTGGCTAGTATTTACCGGTATGGTTTCATGTGATATGCACTTTGGTAGCAAACAACAAATGTTAAAACTGAACTATTTCTACAATTGCCTCGAAGGACATCTTAAAATCAGAATGGAGTTCAAACCATCACCAGGCAGTGTTTGTTCATTTAACTTTAATTATTTTCTCCTTGAGAATAGTACTAATGAAACTGAATATCTTTCATGGTTTCGAAGGGCCTGTTTGAATAGTCTGTAAACAGAACTAAGGGTAGACAAGAGATCTGGCTGAGCCAGGGGGTTGCTAGGTGATGTAGAATGTAAACCCACAAACTTGTTAAGGTTTGCTTTGCTTTCATGCCACTTTCACACACTCTCAAAAGTTTGAGAATTGATTTTTCAGGTGGTCATTAAAAAGAACCTTCTCCTACCAAAATTCACTCCCCGAAGATGTTCTGCCAGATTCAGAAGAGATGAAATCCATCTGACCTTTGGCTGCAACAGGGGAAACTTTAGATTTTACACGAGCACAGGATTTTATATTTTTAGAATGCATATAAATTAAGAAACCAATGCATGGTGGATTTTAACATTTCAATAAAATACTTCTGATATCTTATCCAACTTTAAATAAAATTTACATTTCTTTTCAGAAAAAAGTGATCACAGTTTGGGACATTTGGGGCAAACAAAACAAAACAAAACCCCACGACAAATGCCTCAGCACAGATCATAAGGACAAACCTTTTGGTTTATCACTCTTCTCTTTTCTGGTCTGTACCAACTCTGACTGCCTGTGAGGCTTCTCCCTCTGGCCCCTTCCCCCAGCCTCCTTTTTAAGTAGCTGATCAGAGATTGTCCAGTAAGAGCACTTTATTAGATCATCAGCCAGAGGGGTTCACAAGTACTGAGAGCAATGGGCTCAAATGCGGCACATCAGTTTTAATAGACCAGGGGCTACTAGTAAACTGCAGATACTGCTGAGAACTTTCCATGCACTGAACTCTTGAAAAAGCACCGTCTCTCCAGCTTAAATGCAGCTGCCTCTTTCAATGCCGCAAATGGGTAAATTTGACAAAAAAGCCACCATTAAGACTACATGAAAGGCTCAAGACAACATCCTTTCAACGCTTTGTACTTCAGTAATCAGATGTACTTACTCACCCCCTCCCCCAAACCCGATCAAGAACTATTTCTGAATGGTAGGAAATAATTCCACTTTGTACATCTTTTAGTTAATCAAGACTTTCTATTCAGCAATTTGACCTTTTGTTCAAAACAGGATTATCAGTTTTTTCGCCAGTTACCAAGGGCGACTCGCATGGTGAACATAATTGCAATAATTTGCAAAACACCATGGCAACCCACATTACAACTAGGTAAATACTGGGCTTTTGTGCTACATTGTTATTTTCAGAGATGCTGAAGTCAAAGAACGAATGACAAATGAACACAAAATTTATATTTGCTTTGTCTCAAAAGAGAAGAAAATTGATAACAAGAATTGGGGGGAAACCGGCTACAGCTGTAATTTCTAACTTGATTAATTAGGATGGTAACAGTCCTTAACAGTATATTCAACAAACAGCCCTGACTTCGTCTCTCCACCCACCTCTCTCTATACCACTACCACTAACTCCCCCACCCCAGACAAATTTTTTCAGCTTGGAGAACAAACATCCCCCATTTGCTCTTTTCTTCAACTTAATGGAATCCTTAATTGCAGAATATTGTTCTCCTGCTCTTCACTGCAATGAAAACCAGAGAAAGGAGAAGAGTGCCAGGGCAGACAGGGAGCTACAGTCATTTTTTTTCTGCCTCTTTTGGACACCCCAGGCCCAATGATGAGATGGCATTTTCCTGGTATCAGCAGCTGTTTCGTAGCAGACAATAAGGTAAAAACTATTTTAGCTTTGCAGAAAAGCCACTTCTTTCCTCTTGGCAACACAAGGTAAGTTTACACGCCGAGATGAAGTTTCGTAAATTTAAATGCCAGAACATAAGAAAATACTGATAATAAAAAAAAACATACATTTGTCTTGTAAAGAAATTATTAACTGTGGTACTGTCCAAAAAGCTGGTGAAATGCATGTGTTTACTATTTGAGGAAGATGTTCAACAAGATCACCAATGTGCTAAAAACCACTTTATACTCTAAGGGATCCCAATGCACAAAATGATCTAAAAATATGAAGCGAGTACTCAGAAATTACAAAGAAAATCAAAATCATATTTTAGTAAACATACTCTTAAAAATAATGCTATAGTCTTCAACAATAAATATGACTACAAAAGTTATATCAAAATTATTTTATTCGGGTATGAAAGACAGATTCTATTTTATAGGAGAGGAACGGTTTTGTCTTCTAAGAGGAGCAAATTTTGCTATAATGCCTAGCTTTTTGGAAATTATCAAAACTGCAAAATGGAGTATTTGGGGATGAGAAAAGAAAAATACACAGAGAAAGGGCTTGCAGAAGTTATACTGGCAAGATGTCTAGAAGCAAGCACGTCAGATGGATTCTGAACACAGACCAGCCTGCTTCCCTTCATCTGCCTCAGATCAAGGAAAAGCAATAGGAGTCCCTAAAATGATCTGCATATTTCCCCTAACTTTCAAAAAATCAAATAAACCTGATACTATAATGGGTCCATTTTTATTTTGTCCAAACTGAAAATTCCCAGACAGATCTTTAAGAATCAGCTTAGAGAAATCACAATATATCATTCTTCAAAATATGCCTCTGAAATTATAGATACTGTCTGTGATTTCTCTCAAGGAGTAGAAATCAAAAGGAAGTGATACATTAACTCCTTCTCAGTCAGTGACAATATCTTTACACCTTGAAAATACACACTTTTCTGGCTCAGTTCCAAATTTACCGTACCTGTGTTAAGTGCATTCCTGTTAAAGTCTAAATGTTAACAGGAAAGGTATCCTTTAATGCCAAATGATAAAAGATCGAACAAGCCTTTAGTATTTTTCTATCAAACAGAATTGATAATAGATCATAAAGTGTGCCTAAAATCCACGTGACACTTGAACTTAAGAAACCTTTATATATAAGTATTTCATAATCTACCTGCAATTTTTTTACTTAAAATATTTTACCTACTATACTTGGCCCCCATCCCCTTTTGTAGCTTCTGTTCCAGTGGGATTTTTTTTTCCTTTTCTCTTGGTTTTGGGTTTCTTTTTTTTTTTTCCCCCTTTCCTTTTTGATGGCTGGGGCAGCAATTGGCTGTGATGCTTCTTGACATCTTTTTGTTTAGAAAGGTTTATCTACAAGTAATTGTGACATCCAACCTCCTGTGCAATACTAATAAATTGCCTAAATCCTTAAATTAGGAATGGCAATCACATAGCAGACATATTCCAATTCCATCTCCAATTCTGTCCCCATAGCTGCCTAGGATGGAAAGTGACGCTCAGTATGAAACTCATCCTTATCTGCTATCCCTGCCCCAAATCCTTCTTGCTCTAGAATTCTTAACCCTGGATGCACACTGGATCACCAGGGGAGCTTTATAACACAGATGGCTGGGTGCCACTCCTCGAGTTTCTGATTCTTGGGTCTTGGATGGGGCCTGAAAACGTGTACCTCTAATTTGAAGTTCTTAGGTGATACTACAGCTGTAGGTATGGGGACCTCACTCTGAGAACCACCAGTCTGGGATACAGAATGGGCCCTGGGATTTTTAAAAGTTCCCCCAAGTGATCCTAATGTGCAGCTAAGGTTGAGAATGCTCTATATTATCCTCATTCTCTCTCTTGTTCAAAGAGAACTATTGGTTATCTTTAGAACAATGAACTTTATAAACAGAATTGGATTCAAAAATCACTGTCTCAACTCTTTTCTCCCTTAACATTTGCTCTTTCTTTAGATACTGTTTATGTGGTTTGCTCCTTTATTCTTCTTCCAAGTTTTCCAAAGCCTCAAATCTGACTTAATTCTATTAAAAGAACTGAACAATTCCTAAATGGTTTACATCATGTATATCACTCAGTAACATTCTTCCTTTAAACAAACAAATCACCTTACTCTAGCAATAATAATATTGTCCTTAAAATATGAAATGTGCTTCACTTAGACTCAGAGAATTTTAAGAGTGCAGGTAAAAAGCAGATTTGTGGAAAACAATCACAATTGTACTTTTGACCCAGACAAGTAATATGAAATAATGTATTTAACCCTAAGTTTTAAAGTCGAAAGGGACTTTACGGCTCTAGTCTAATTCTTTATCTGAGAAAAATGAGGCCCAGGAAAAAGTAAACTCCTTGCCCACTGTCACACAGGGTGTAGACTAAAATTCTAGTCCAGTGCTCTTTATGGTTTCCATCTATGCTGCTTAATACATGAGCCAGTAGCTCTATGTGGCTTCTGAGCACTTGAAATGTGACTAGTCCACATATTGGGATGTGTTGTAAAAGTAAAATATCCAGTGAATTTCAAAGACTTATAACAAGAGAGAGAAGATAAAATAGTTCAATGGCATTTTTTATATTCACACCCATTATAGAATAAAATGTCATTTTGGATATGTTGGGTTAAATAAAATTTATTGTTATATTATGAATAACTATCTCTCCTTTGGTTTTTTTTTTTTTTTTTTTGCAGTTTTGACCAGGCCAGGCTTGGACCTGCCACCTCCGGTATATGGGGCCAGTGCCCCATTCCTTTGAGCCACAGGTGCCACCCTCTCCCTTGTTTTTTAGAAAAACAAATCACACTATTCTAAATCTTGCTCTTTCACTTAAAAGTATAAGAAATTATGCCCTATCAGTACATAAAGATCTGCAATGTTCTTTCTAAGGGCTGCACAAAATTCTGTCATGTGACTGTAATAATTTAACGAATCCTCTTCTGATCAACAATTAGGTTGTCTTCAATGTCTTGCTATCACCAATAATGCTGCAAGGAATATCCTCACGCGATATTATTGATAACATCTTTAAGTACCATATTATCTGTAAGGAGAGATACCCAAATTAGAATTGCTGAGTAAAATGGCATGTATATTAAAAATCTTGTCAGATGTCGTCAAATTACTGTCAAAAAGGTGTACCATTTTTCATGCCCACCAACGAGTGTATAAAAATGTTCCTTTCCCCACACCATTTACTACATCATGTACTATCTAAATTTTAGATCTGTCATTCTGATAGGTGAAAAATGGTATTCATTTGGATTTCTGAACTTAAGAGTGTGAACATCTTTACCTATGTTTATAAACCATTTGCATTTCTTTCTCTATGAGTTGCCTGTTCCCATCCTTTGCCCATTTTTCTACTACATTTTTTCTTTTTCTCCTTGATTTGTAAAAGTGTTTTTTATGTGAAGGAAATTAGCCCCTATATGTTACATGGATGGCAAACCTTTTCCCCAGTTGATCATTTCTCTTTTGATTTTATGGTATGTATGTATGTGCATGTATTTTCCCTACACAAATTTTATTTTTAAATCTGTAGTCAAATTTATTGATGTTTTCCTTTTTGGATTTTGAATTTTGTGTTGTTTCAAAAAGTCTTTCCAAACAGGTAGAGCATAGAATATTCTTAGGGCAATGAAACTACTCTGTATAATACCATAATAGTACATTTGTTGTATATCTGTCCAAACTTATAAAATGTACAACACGAAGAGTGAACCCTAACGTAAACTATGGACTCTGCGTGATAATGATGTATCAGTGTAGGTTCCCCAGTTTTTACAAATAAATCAGTCTGGTAGGGGATGTTGATAATAGAGGGAGGCTTTGCATGTGTAGAACAGGAGGTATATGGGAAATCTCTGTAACTTACAATTTTGCTATAAGTCTAAAAGGGCTCTAAAAAAATTAAGTTTATTTTAAAAATACCTCACTCTACAATTATTAAAAATGGGTGGTGCCTGTGGCTCAAAGGAGTAGGGCACCGGCCCCATATGCCAGAGGTGGCAGGTTCAAACCTAGCCCTAGCCAAAAACTACAAAAAAAAAAAAAAAAAAGAATACACACAATTATTGAAAAATACCTACTATATTTATAGTTTTACTTTTTAAGTTTTGTACCCATCTGGAATTTGTTTCAGTGTAAGAAGCAATGAAAAACTTCAACTGTTTTTTTTTTTTTTTTGCAGATGACTATTATCTACTGATATTTACCACCTTTTTAAAAAATACTAAATGTGGGCTTGGCACGGTGGCTCATGCCTATAATCCCTGCATTTGGGAGGCTGAAGCGGGTGGATCGCCTAAGCTCAGGAGTTTGAGGACAGCCTGAGTTAGAGCACGACCCCACCTCTAAAAATAGCTGGGTGCCTATAGTCCCAGCTACTGGGTAGCCTGAGGCAAGAGAATCACTTAAGCCCAAGAGTTTGAGGCTGCTGTGAGGTAAGACGCCAGGGCACTCTACCAAGGGTGACCAAGTGAGACTGTCTCAAGAAAAAAAAAATACTAAATGCAACTTTGGGTCTATTTCTGGACTTTCTATATTAGGTCCATTAAAATCACCAAATAAATATTTTCGCCCCAAAATATTTAAAGTAATGCTCTAAATCCTAAAAACTGTGAAAGCTGGTAGGTCATGCTCTGTCAGAATTTTCCTGTGATTTCTTTTTAATTGAGGAGGCTTTAAATTTATGAATTAGAGAACTGACAATCCTGAAATTTTGAGCAGTCCTATTCATTTTTTTTAATTTTTCTCATTTTCAGGACTTTATTATTATTTATGTTATTTTCTTTTTTTTTTAATTGAATGTTAACTATGTACATTAATGCACTTCTGGGGTACAGTGTGGGGTTTTCACATGCATTCTGAAATACTTCCATCAAACTGGTCAACACAGCCTTCATGTCCTTTTCTCAGTTATTGCTTTAAAA